>PVIW01007213.1:0-75659 GCA_004026585.1 Noctilio leporinus | reverse complement strand
AACAGAACCAAGTATATGAATACAAGGAATAGGCCTTCAGTGGTCAGGGGAACGGGGTAGGGGGGAGGGAGAGGTAGAGGCAAAGATGGGGAGCAGCTTAGACAAGAACCTAGTATAAAGGAACCATGGACATGGACAACAGGTGGGATTGACTTTGGGGGAATGGGTGGGTGGGTGGGGGGACAGAGGGGAGCAAAAAAGGGATGGATGTAACACAACAACAATAAAATTAAAAAAAAAAAAAAAAAAGAACTTTCAGAATGTGGTGTACAGAACTTTCCCAGTATAACCCATGAGATGGTGAGCCCAAGGTATGGAGGATTCTGAAAACAAGGAGAGCAGTTGAGTCTTAGCTCTGCAAAACTAGCGCTGGAGCAAGGGAATGATGACCAAAGAATATGGGCTTAATAAGAAGGATGTGGAACAGAGCCCTTCAGAAGGCCACAGTCCTAATTTAATCTAAAAGTCCCGAGGCCCTCAACCAGACCAGTGGGAAATGAAAAGTGGGAATGGACACTAAAATTGCATTTTGAAGATTGGGGAATCAAATGGAGCTGGTGACTGGATGTAGGGAATGAAAGAAAAAGAAGTGTTCAAAAATAAATTTGATAAAGAATGGTGGCAACAATGCCAGAGTCATGGGAACCTTTTCATGTAGGAGGCCTGAGTTCATTTTAGATTTCCCAAGTTTAAGATGATCAGGAAAATTTTCAGTGGAAATGGACAAAGGGTAGCTGCTAATATGAAACTGGAACTCAGACAAGTGGAAAGAAGATGAGACTGAGACCACCATAGCAGTCAACTCTGAAACCATGATATTAAAATAAATAAATAAATAAATAAAGTTTTCAAGGGAGTATAGAGAACAAAAAATGGAAGTCCAAAGTCCTGGTCTTGGAAATTGCCCTCTGTCTAAGAGAGGCCTGTTTAGGAGTGAAAAAGAAGAACAGAGGAAGGGAAGGGGGTGGGGGGCAGGAATGAGGCTGGTAAGTGTTTGGCTAATGCCATGCAACAGAAGCCAAGGAAAGAGGTTTTCTCTCAGCAGAAGTTTCCATGTGGTATCATCTGGAATACAATGCTGATGTCAATAACAAAGCACAGTGCTACGGAAGCAACACAGGTGAGTTCAGAATTACTCTGGTGGCCTCTGTGGAGCCAAAATCTCCCACCAGCTGGGCTAACGTTTCCTCAGCAAGATCTATGTAATGACTATCTGATGGCAAGTGCTCACTAACCCGGTTGCCAGGGGGCAAGTTGGTAGGACAGACAGAGCACTTCTCTTAGAAGGGAAAACTTACCCAGCTCGTCCCAGAGCTGCCTGCACTTATCTGTCATGCTCGTTCCTTGCTGCCTCCAGAGTGTGAGTCGTGGGTCGGCCATAAACTGCTCAGTTATTAGTGTCAGCATCCTGGCTCCATTGGAATCTCTCATCCGCAGCATCTCCCGAACCTGACGTAAGGAGGGGCAAGGGCTTGGTGACTGTACATCATCAAAATAGTAGAAGAAAGGTGAGGAGGGGGAAGAAAAGATGAAGTGTTTAAGCATAGCATTTCCCAAGAGCCTTCAGAAGGCCTCTTGCTCTGTGAGCAAGTTCACTGCATGCACCAAGGACGCCTGCTCTGCACAATGAGACACCACTTCACATCCGCTAGGGTGACTAGAACCAAAAAGTCAGATACCAACAAATATTGGTGAGGATAGAGAGAAATCAGGACCCTAATATACCATTGGTAGGAACGTAAAAATAACACAGCCACTTTGGAAATCATTTTAGCAGCTCCTCAAACAATTAAACATAGAGTTATCATATTCCATGTCCTGGAGAGAAAAGAAAACATGTCCACATGGAAACTTACACAAGAATGCTTTTATTATCATTATTTGTAATAGCTAAAAGGTGGAAACAATCCAAATGGTTATCAACAGGCTAATGGATAAATACAATGTGGGGTAGCCATATAATGAACTATTCAGACATAAAGAGGAATGAAGTACTGATACATGCCATTAATGCACATGACTCTTGAAAATATGCTAAGTGTAAGAAGCCAGTCACAAAAGACTGCATGCTATATGATTCCATTCCTATTAAGGTCCAGAATAGGGAACTCTGTAGAGACAAAAAGTAGATTAATGGTTGCTTAGAGCTGGGGGAGAGGACATGCAGGAGAGGGGAATGATAACTAAAGGGTAGGGAGGCTTCTTTTAAGGTGATGAAAATATTCTAAAGTTGACTTTAGTGATGCACATATCTGCACATACTAAAAACCACGGAATACAATTGCACGGTAAGTGGAAACATGGATCCCCACCCAAGCTCCAACTCCCCCTTCCATCCTATGGGACTATGACAAAGGCTATCAGTGAGTGGACTGTGGGACCGACCTTGGGAGCCTGGCCAGCTCCTCAGTCAAGAAACGGCCAAACAGACACTGCTCTCAGATGTGAGCCTGGATGGGAAACAACTGGAGAAAGAGCTGTGTTTTGGTCTCACAGAGCTTATGTGCGAGCACGACCCACTCCATCTGCAGGCCCTGTTTTGCTTTGTTTTTTGCACTGTATATAATTCCGTACTGGGAAAGTCTGGGTTACTGTAAAATTTCACTGGCTGGCTGCCCACTGTGTGGCCCGTCCACAGGCCGGATGGGACTTGGTGGAAAATTTCACCTGTCAGCCACCACCTGTGTGGCGGTAAACTTCACTGGCCAGCCACCACGAGTGTGCATGTAAATCCTAATAAACCCGCGTATTTCACAGCCAGTCATCTGGGTTCTGTTTTTGGAAATGACCAAAGATACGCTGAGGTTTTCTTGGACCTTGGCTGTTTGCATAACAACTGTACACTTCAAAATGGGTGAATTTTACAGTATGTGAATTATGTCTCCCTAAATATGTTTTAAAAAAGGAAAGAAAACCTGCTGTGAGAGCCCTCAGCACCAAAAATCTCTTCAAGGCCTCATCAGGTAGTTCTGGGTTCAAACCTTCATTACCAAAACCCCCAGCAAGGCTAACTTACGCAGAGAGTGGAGCGGGAGGAAGAGGACTACCAGGATGAGGTGGCTGGTCTCCCTGGATACAGCCTGCTCAGGTCTCCCGTTAGCTTCCAAGCCTTTGGTACAGCTAAAGCAAGTGAGCTGGCTACAGTGCATGAAGCCAAAGTGAGCTGAGCTCCATTTACTCAAAGTTTAAAAATTTTAAAAATCCTTTCTATATCTTACCTTGGCAAACATTGAATTGAGTTGCTTTCCCGAGCCATAGTAACCACCCTGGGAGAGAAAGAGCTTCACTTGTTCTTTCACCTGCTCTTCGTCCAAGTGCCAACAGTTTTCATCATCAATGCTGGCCCCAGCTGTGGGGTCAGGGGCACCTGTGAAGGATGGGAGCCGTGGAATGAATTCCTGAGTTTCATATACTTCCCATTCAGGAGGAGGAGAAGAATTATAACAATGTACTGTTACAGATAGGTTCCTAGAACACTCACCTAGTGGGAGAAGCCTGTAGTCATACAAGGTGTCCACCCTCTGAAAGATAAGTCTGGTATATTTTTGGGTCCCCCTTCATATTTCAGACCATGATGGACCATGGGTAAGTGACCACAGAAAATGAAATTGCTGATAAGGGAGGACTATGGCATCTATTATATGCCACTTTTCTTCAAATGTGTATTTCCAACCACAGTTCTGATCATATCATTTCCCTGCTCAAAAGTTTTCAGTGATGGTTCATATTCTTACTAAATTAAGTCCAATTGCCTCAGCTTGGCATTCAAGGCCCTCCATGCACAGGCCCTATCTTTCATTTTAGCCGTGTCTTCCCTATGCTTATGTTATGCTTCAGCCAGAAACTTAAGTGTTTGCAGGAGTCAACATGTCCTTATGACTTCAGCAATGCTTTCCCCTTTGCTTTCCTTCTTCTCCTCCCAGCCTGTTCTTTGGCCCAAAACAACACTTCTCATTGTCAGCACTGTCTTAGCTGTAGAATCAGGGCCACAGAAAGAGATGGAAACCATAGAATAAGTATATAGAAAGGCTAATGCTGCCAAGGTTCATGTGCTGCTTAGTTAACTTGGCAAGAGGGACTCTTTTTTTTTTTTTTATCCCTTTGTTGAATTAGTCATATACCTCACTGCCACCTGTTAAAATGCATCCATCTTATGCTCATGTGCATGCAAAGGCAATCACACTCTTCTGAACATGTTGTTTTTACTTCTCTTAAAGACCTGTTGTATTTTGTTTTATACTGAGATTTTCATTTTTCATATAGTCCTAACTAAACAAGTATTTCTTAAGAGTAGGGGCTCATTCTGTACCTCATAGTGCCTGGCACTGAGTTATTATTTATAGACAGAATAAATATATGTATCATTTACCATCTAGAGTTAAGCTCTAAATAGGCAAATAACATATCCTGTATGCCTTTTCTATCCTAACAGTGGCAAAGCAAAACAAATACACTCTTCCTTACCCTTAAATGTTTGTTAATAACAACCATTTAAAGAGTGCTTCCTACATGATGGAGTATAAGCACTGTTTATACATATCACTAAAACACATGTTCCTTGAGGGCATACACTATTTTGTTTGCTGGTATATTTGCAATGTGGAGAACAGTGGTTACCAGATAGTAGGTATTCAATGAATGAATTGAGTGAATTCCAGTGAACTCTTGTAACAACTCTATGAGACAGCATTATTAATCTAATTTTTTTTTAATCAAAGCTTATACAGATAAGTAACATAACACATGGAAAATATATGAGCTAGTCTTTCTCCAAAGTTTACGTTCTTTACTACAAGGCTATACTTTGGTCTCTAGCCTCATAGTGCTGTGATCCACCAGCTGTTTTCAGGCCCTTGAATGTAACCTGGGCGGTGTGCCTGAAGACAGCCAAATCATTTCTTCACCTTTGCTGTTACAGAGAATACTGGCATGCCTGGCTTTATTACACTTTGCTTTATTCTGCTTCACAGATACTGTAGTTTTTACAAATTGGACGTTTGTGACAACCCTGCACCAAGCAAGCCTATCAGAGCCACCTTCCCAACAGGCTCAGATAGGTGATGGTTAGTATTTTTTAGAAAAAAGTATTTTCTTAGCCCTGACTGGTAGCACAGTGGGTAAGGTGCCGGCCTGTGAACCCAAAGGTCGCAGGTTCGATTCTCCAGTCAGATCTGTGGCTGGAGTCAGGTGAAAGGCAACCATACATTGATGTCTCTCTCCTTCTCTGCCTCTCTCCCTTCCCCTTTTTCTAGAAATAAGGAAATTTAAAAAATCTTTAAAAAAAAAAAAAAGAAAGAAAAAAGAAAAAAGTATTTTCTTAAGTGAAGGCATTTGTTTGTTTATTTTAAAGATTTTATTCATTATTTTTAGAGAGGTATGCAGAGAGGCAGGAAGAAGGGAGAAAAACATCAATGTATGGTTGCCTTTCACCTGCCTCCAGCTATGGACCTGGCTTGCAACCTGGTTATGTGCCCTGACTGGGAATCAAACCAGTGACCTTTTGGGTTTGCAGGCTAGGGCCTATCCCCTGAGCTACCAGCCAGGGCCTAGCATATATATTTTTAAACGACATAATGCTAGTCATGGCTGGGTGGCTCGGTTGGTTGGAGCAACATCCTACGCACCAAAAGGTTGCAGATTTGATTCCCTGTCAAGGCACATACCTAGGTTGTGGGTTCAATCCCCAGATGGGGCAGGTATGGGAGGCAACCAATCAATGTTTCTCTCTCTCTCCCTTCCCCTCTCTCTAAAATCAACCTACCTACCTTTGGGTAAGGATTCAAAATAAAAGATATAATGCTATTGCATACTTAGGGACTACAGTATAGTGTAAACATAATCATGTGTCTTGCTTCATTTTGATATTCACTTTACTCTGGGGGCTGGAACTAAAATCACAGTATCTCTGAGGTATGCCTGTGTAAGATGAGTCACAATGATGCATCTTCTACATAGTGTAGATGAGAAGAGTTTCCTCACTAGCTAGTGATTCTCAAATGTTAATATATAGACAAGCACTTGAGATTTGTATTAAAAATGCAGATGACAGTCTCACCTTTAATGATTCTATAGTAGCTCTACAGAGACAGAACTGAGATAAAATGAGATAAACTAGGTATAAACCAAGGGCTAAGCCTTTGAGTACCTTGTTGCCATGAATGAGGATGAGGAAAGAACAGCAATTGTGCATCAAAAGCAAGTGACAGAGATGGTTTAAATACCAATTCTGACCCTTGGATGGCTCAATTTGGATATGACAAAGTAGAAGCAGAACCCAGTCTGCCAGGGACAGCTGACTCTAATCAACTGGCAGGAAATGTGCAATGGCATCCTCTCTAAGGGTCTGAAAGGTATGGAGAAAAGTGGAGACTCTTTTGGGTCCAGATAGTGATAGTGACAGCAGCTGTGGACAAAATAAAGCAAAATTTATAAATATCCTACTGTGCAGACTAGAAAACTCCTAGGATAGTACAAATTGAATTCATCCTTCTTCTGAATTTATTCCTTCTCTAATGTTCCCTAAGTGAATGGGAAACATTATCATTAAATCTATCAGTGCCATTCTAGCTAAACATTCTGGAATTCAGTTTTCTCTCATCTTCCTTTTCTTTACTCCCCATTAATCCTACACACCTTAGAGGGAACTTGAATCCAGTCCATGTTAGCTCTAAGATATATTCATTTCCTTCCTCCATATCCCCACCCTATTTTCAGTAGCATTGTCTTCATTGCACTGGTTATTAGAAATAGAATGAAAAGGGCTTGTGGAAAACTATGGAACCTAGGGTACAAAGCTAATATAAGTGTGGGATAAACACAGGTGCAGAAGTAGTAGTTTCTGGGGAAGGCTGAGAATCACATCTCAAGTTCAATGTGATCATTGCAGCCTAATTTCCGACAAATAATAAGATACTGAGATAGGAGGTATAATGAGGGATGAATAAAGGCTGTTTCCGCACAGTGGTAAAGAAAAAAGAGGGTTGCATTGGTGACAGCAGTGGTAAAAAAGACAGATACAATGCAGGCCCTGAACCAAGGTGGGCTGTTTAAGAAAAGACAAGAGAGCTTAGAAATAGAAACAAATCATGATAAAGAGCTCGTGGGAATGAGGCACGAACGCAGGCTACAGCCCAACTGTTAGGGTGCACTGCTGTACTGCTCTCCAGGCAAGGGGCAAACTCAGAGCCCTAAGAACTCTAGACTTAAGGAGGCCAGAAAAGTAGAACAGCCTCCTATGTGGGATAAGAAGAGACAGAGGGGGTTGTTACTTAACAGTGTCACTCAAATAGAAGGATCTCAATTATGTAACACACTGTAACTCTGAGTCTTATAAAGCAAAAGAAGATTATTTCTGCTATTTAGCAAGAGTTTCTGGAAGCCTGTCTGTATGACTATTATTCTCTCAGGAGGGGTGAGGTTGGGTGTAGGACTTGATTGGACAAATGGGAAAGGGAAGCCCTGTACAGTATTATACAGGTTACCCACCTGGTCTAATTGTCTTTTTTAACATTAGTACCATAGTTATCTTCTAAAAATAGGAAGGCTGTATAAAATAAACCCAAAAACTTGAGTTCTGAAGTCAGGTAAGCCTTGCGTTTTAAGTAATATTCTTATTTTTAAAACAGTAATGGTTATATCACATACTTAACAGAGTAGTTTTGCAAACTAAATGAATTAACATATAAAAAATGACTTGTATGATGCCTGGACCATAATAGGACCTAACAATGAAATGAAAAATTGGCTCTATAGCTCCTACTTTCAAAATCTTTTTTTTTTTTTAAGATTTTATTTAATTATTTTTAGAAAGAGGGGAAGGGAGAGAGGCAGAGAGGGAGAGAAACATCAATGTATGGTTGCTTTTCACCTGCCTCCAGCCACAGACCTGACTGGAGACCTGGTTTGCAACCTGGTTATGTGCCCTGGCTGGGGAATCGAACCTGCGACCTTTGGGTTCGCAGGCCGGAGCCTTGTCCACTGTGCTACCAGCCAGGGCTTTCAAAATCTTTTAATGGCTTCCTATGATAACATCTCTACAACCTGGCTTCATTATAAAAGCAAGCATTTATTTCAGATTTGGCTGTCTTTTCTTCTAGGTTATAAGCTACTTGAAGGCAGAAACCATGTTTGTTTTATATCCTCAACAATCAGAACTATTGCTTGAACATAGTAGGTACTCAATATACTGTACACTTGTTGAATGAATGAGTGAACATATCCTTCTCCATCCAGGCACTCTCCCCATTATCTAACTCATAAGCACAATGCTCTTTAGAATAACCTTGATAGTACATAGGATCTTGAAATGTTAAAGGAATTCTCATATCCACCTCACTTCACCAAATGACAATTTTTATGTTCTCTCTCCCCCTTAAATACTCCAGACTCTAGGGACCACGGATTGCATGGACAGGTAAAACCTGTAAACATTATGTATACTGACATATAACTAACTTTCTCTGTCCTTTTTTGCCAAACCTTTCTGGGGTAGACAACTGGACTGCTTTAAGAAACTAAGAGTTTAAATACACAGTTTGGATAGAATGAGTTGGTTAATGTTAACTGATTATAATAATTGCAGAACTGTCCCAACCTCTAAACATGTAGTAATGCAACAAAATAGATTTTTAGCAACAAAAATATTGTATACTTACCATTCACTTGGTTGATTTCTGAGTTGGAGGATAGAATCTCATCTGCCAGCTTCTGTGCAGTAGGAAGAACTTCGGTGTGGTGTGCTGTGATTAAATACTGAATAAACTTTTGTAGCTGGTCCCTATTCATCTGGAAAAGAGTTTCTGAGATAGGAAGACGCAATTTTACTTGGTCTGGTTTACGGATCCTGTAGAGTGAGAGTGCTACCACGTGCGCACAGTAGAATATGTCCTTGTTGCCACAGCCACATGTCACTGAAGTGATTTTGCATCGATCAAAACTGATTGCAACTTTGTAAGTCATCGCTGGCTCAGAAGTAGTGGCTGGCTCAGTTACTGTGCCACTGAGGTGGAAGCCTAAGGAAACAAAGAAAGTGTGTTTAGAGATTCTGCAGTAAGAAACTTGAAGATTTTCACTTTGCATTTCAATTAATTGATTCAGATACTACTTGCTGAGTATCTCGGCCAAAGCCAGGTCAACTCAACTTAGGGATTACTCTTCAGAAACACCAATCTTGAAAGAGTCTTTACCCTGGAGTCCTTCTGAACTAATAAGAAAACTTTGGTTTTCCACATGCACATTTTTTCTGGGGAGATAGTTTGTAGTTTTCATCACAAATCTTAAAAAGTTAATAAGTCACCCTGGCTGGTGTGGCTCAGTGGATTGGCACTAGCCTGCAAACCCAAAGGCTGCTGGTTTGATTCCCCAGTCAGGACACATAATCAGGCTGCAAACCAGGTCTCCAGCCAGGTCTGTAGCTGGAGGCAGATAAAAGCCAACCATACATTGATGCTTCTCTCTGTTTCTTCTTCCCTCCCTGCCCTTCTATCTGAAAATAATGAATAAAATCATTATCATTTAAAAAAACAAGTGAATAAGGAAGCTCAGACAAGTTAAAAATCTCTGTAGGAAAACCTGAACTCTAGGTGATATGCAAAAAGAAGTCTGCAAATAACAATCTGTACATTCTGGAGTAGGTGAATGCTGTAAATAAGAGAGAAACCAAAAGAATGCCACAAGGGGGGACAGGAAGAAGAACAAGCAGGAAAAAGACATTTCTTCCTCAAAACATACAAGTCCAAAGTGGTGACCATGTAGAATACCTAAAAGGCAAGAAACCTCACAAGATATGGAAAGCACAGCGAAGTCATGCAGCGTTACATCTCCACTCACTAGCACACAGCGCCAATAATTTAAAAATTAAGTTTCCTGTCAACTTTTCACCTAATAATTTTAGTAGGCAAACATCATTGAAAATGTTTGCCTGGATCTAGCATTTCATTAGGGTGAAGTTTGTTTTTTACTTAAATTGATTTTCACCTACTCTGACTCTTGGCATCTCTAAAACAATTAAAAAAAAAAAAAAGTAAAGTGGTCAGCTCACTATCTGGAACAAAGTAAGTGCTTAATTTTAAAAACTGAAAAAAATTCCACACAACTTGCTTAGATTTTATGGGAGAAACAACTCGTTTATAGACAAAAATCTCCTGAATATCATCTTTGTAAAGACCCTTTATTCATATTTTCCTAAAACACTACAGGAGAGACTTCTGGTCAGGATGGAGGTAAAGGCAGACATGGCTCGTCTCCTTGCACGGCCATATCATATTACAACTAACCTATGGAACAACCATTACTCAGACTGTCAAAAATCTAGGTGAATGAAGTCTAACAACTATGGAATTAAAAAAAAAAACATATTCATCCAGACTAGTAGGAGGGGAGAAGATGAACAGATGTGCAACAGGCTGGTCACACCCCAACATGTGGTGAATAAAAATATGGGAGGGGATCTTAGGATCAAGGGGCCCCAGCCCCACACCAGACTCCCAGTGTTCCAGCACCAGGAAGATAAGTTCCCATAACTTCTGGCTGCAAAAAACAGTGGGGACTGAGTCAGTAGAAGAAATTGCTGAATTACCAACCAGTTTCTCTTAAGGAACCCACACACGAACTTACTCAGACTCACTTCCTCTGAGCTCCAGCACCAGGGTAGCAGCTTGAAAGGTACTAGTGGCACATGGGGACAAACTGAAGTGTCTGGTAATCAAGGTGAGAGCTGGGGGACAGCTTTCTCTTAAACAAAAAGTCAGGCAGAGCCCATTGTCTCTTTGTTTAGCCCTCCACCCAAAGAGTCACAGAACTGCAGGTGACTGCCATATCAGACTCCATCAAACTGGCTAACACTGCCTGTCCCAACCTACAGATCCTCTGAGACTCCATGCTACTCAATTTATAGGTCCACCCAAACTGTTAACCATGACTTTTTCATATGAATGGCTCATCTTGGATCATGCTTCACAATTTCTTAAATCCTATCAAATAAGTAACAGCCAGTCTTAGTGAACCCCAGGATCCTGTATCTCTTGCAAAGTGGCCACAGGCCTGACACTAGCAGCAGCCAGCCTTGGTTCACAGCTTGGCTTTGCCCTGGAACCTCTAAAAGTCCAGCACAAGTAGCAACCATCTCAGATTGCTTTGTAGCTCATGCAGGGTGGCCCTGGACAGGATACAGGTGGTGGCTGACCATGGTCTGCACCACCGGGGAACTCCAGAGCCTGTGCACACAATGAACAACTACAGACCATGTCAGAGCACCACCACCCTGCCCCTGCACAGCTAATTCTCCACAGAGGGTGGAGGTTGGTGGTGAGAGGTCTCAGCCAGGCCTTGAAGATCCCTGGCCTGGGTAAATCCCTCCCATTCACCAGCCAACAAAATCAAGGCTCAACTACAAGAGGAAAGGGTACTCAGCCCACATGGAGGGTGAACCCTGAGTACCCAGCTTGGTTGATAGGGAAGGCTGTGCCACTGGATCTTACAGGCACAGAGTTAAAGCAGCTCTACCTGATACAGAAGCAAACACAAGAAGGCTGTCAAAATGAGGAAACAAAGAAACATGGCACAAATGAAAGAATAGATCAAAACTCCCAAAACAGAACTAAACAAAATGGAGATAAGTAATCTATAAGATGATCAAGGAACTTAGTAAAGACCTCAACAGCATAAATAAATCCAGTCAGAAATAAAGAATACACTAATTGAAAATAAGGACAACTTACAGGGAAATAATAGTAGAATGGATGAAGCTGAGAATGAGGTGGAACATAAGGAGCAAAAAACAACCAATCAGAACAAGAAGAAGAAAAAAAAGAATTCAAACAAAGAAACAAGGATAGTGTAAGCAGCCTCTGGGGTAACTTCAAGCATTCTTTTTTTTTTTTGATTGTTATTTGACTTCTTTTTTCTTTCTTTTTTTTTTTTAATTTTATTGTTGTTGTATTACATCCATCCCCTTTTTGCTCCCCTCTGTTAACTTCAAGCATTCTAACATTTGCATTTCAGGGGTTCCAGAAGGAGAAGAGAAAGAGCAAGAAATTGGTGATTTTTTTAAAAAATAATAAAAGAAAACTTCCCTAATTTGGTGAAAGAAATAGATATGCGAGCCCAGGAAGCACAGAGTTTCCCAAACAAGATGGATACAAAGAGGCCCACTCCAAGACACACCA
This sequence comes from Noctilio leporinus, assembly GCA_004026585.1. Lineage (NCBI taxonomy): Eukaryota > Metazoa > Chordata > Mammalia > Chiroptera > Noctilionidae > Noctilio > Noctilio leporinus. Next base: position 63,495 of record PVIW01007213.1, on the reverse strand, counting down.
TGATAAAAATGCCAAAGATTAAAGATAGAGAGAGACTAAGCAGCCAGAGAAAAGGAGTTCCCTTAAGACTGTCAGCTGATTTCTCAAAAGAAATTTTGCAGGCTAGAAGGGTTTGTCAAAAAATAATCAAAATCATGAAAAGCAGGGACCCACAGCCAAGGCTGCTTTACCCAGCAAAACTATCATTTAGAATCAAAGGGCAGATAAAGAGCTTCCCAGACAACAAAAAATGGAAGGTGTTCATTATCACCAAGCCATTATTATATGAATTGTTAAAGGGACTTACTTAAGAAAAAGGATAATAAAATGGTAATGAATACACATCTATCAACAATTGAATCCAAAAAACAAAGTAAGCAAATAAGAACTGAAACAGAATCATAGATACAGAGAACATTTGATGGTTATCAGATGGGTGTGGGTGTCTGGGGGAATGGGTGAAGCAGGTGAGGGTATCAAGAAATACAAATAAGAGTCCTGGCTGGTGACACAGTGGATAAGGGACTGACCTGCAAACCCAAAGTTTGCTGGTTTGATTCCCCAGCCAGGGCACACAACAGGGTTGCAAACCAGGTCTCCAGCCATATCTGTGGCTGGCAGCAGGTGAAAGGCAACCTTCTCTTCTTCTCGGCCTCTCTCCCTTTCTCCCTCTCTGGAAATACTAATAAATAAAATCTTAAAAAAAAAAAGAAATACTAATAAGTAGTTACTGAACAGCCATGGGGATGTAAAGTCCAGTATAAGAAATGGAGCAGCCAAAGAAATTATATGCATGACCCATGGACATGAACAAATGCATGGGGATTGCCTGAGGGAGTGGGGGGTACTGGGTGGAGGTAGGCAAAGGGGGAAAATTGGGACAACTGTTATAACATAATTAATAAAATATAACTTTTAATTAAGTAGCAAGAAAAAAGCAGTTAGTTATCTACAAGGGAGCTCCCACAAGACTATCAGCTAATTTCTCAAGAGAAACTTTGCAGGCAAAGAGGACTGGCAAAAAAATATTCAAAAGCAAGGAATTACAACCAAGATTATCCTACTCAGCAAAGCTACCATTTATAATCAAACAGATAAATAGCTTCCCATACAAGAAAAAGCTAAGAGCTCATCACCACCAATCCAGTATTATATGAAATGTTAAAGGGGATTCTTTTTAAAAAAGACAAATACGAACAATAAAATGGCAATAAATACTTATCTATAAACAACTGAATTTCAAAATCAAAATAAATGAACAGGTAGAGCAGAAACAGACCCGTACGGAGAACATTTTGATGTGGTGGGTGAAAAACATGAAGGAATTAAGAAGTACAAGTGGTTGCCACAGAACAGTCATGGGAATATAAAATACAGACCAGGGAATATTGTCAATAATATTTTAATAACTGTGCATGGTATCAGATGGGTGGGAGATTTATCAAGATGACCATTTAGTAAATTATATAAAGTTTAATCACTAGGGTATACACCTGAAACGACTATAATGGACATCAACTGTAATTGAAAAATAAAAATGAGCCCTGACCAATGTGGTTCAGTTGGTTGGGTGTTATCCTGCAACACAAAAGGTCATCAGTTCGATTCTTGGTCAGGGGACATGCCTGGATTGTGGGTTTGGTCCTCAGTCACAGCACTATATGACAGCCAACTGAGCAATGTTTCACTGTCACATCAGTATTTCCCTCCCTTTCTCCTTACCTTCCCTCTTCCCTTCCCCCTTCTCTATAAATAAATAAACAAATCTAAAAAAAAAAAAAAGAAAGAAACATGATTTTTAAAACCATTTTAAAACCCCACAGCCTGTAAAACTGCTAGAATTGGTATGTAATACAGGTAGTCTGGCTCCACAGCTTTCACTCTTAACCACTACAATATGTGAATATGACTCAGCAGTTTGAAATATTAAGCACAACTTTATAAAAGTAATTAGCAAGTAAAATTCTACAAAAACGCACTAATGACAAGTCTGTCAACTTTCACATGTTCCTGGGCAGTTGCTGAAGGCAACTGCAACTGACTGCTCCGTTCCACCCTCACAAGGGGGAGATGAGTGGGCTCCTGCGCCCATCTGCGCCAGACAATGTCTCAGCATGGTGAGCGACTCCTCGGCTGAGCGTGCGGAAGGAAACCTCTTCTCAGTACAGCCCTCTGACACTATTCAAAGTCTTTTGTGTTCCTGAGTGCAAGAAAGGCTCTAGTAAATCTAGGGCAATTAAAACCACTTTGCTCATTGCTCTTTTGAGTCACCAGACCCATGAGTGGGTGCTAATGCGTGAAAATGAATATAATTTCAGCCAACGGCAGGGAAAGGAGAGCTGTGGTTTAAAGAAAGAGTAATTTTTCTTATAGTCAGTTTCAGTTTAAGTGTGGGTGTGGAGTATGTGTGTGTACATACTATATATAAAGTAAATAACTCCTCTGAATGAGAATCCTCTCCTCTTGAATACATTTGGTTTTGATGATACTGCATCATGTAAATTTGACCTTCTCCTTTAATTCTGTCTCCTGGAAGGCTGTAGCAGTATACCAGCAGTCACTTGCTCCTTTCTGTCACCTAGCAAAATGGTGGCCACACAAAGGCATAGAACAGTGATAGTGACATCCCCAAAATAACTAATTTCCTTTTCAGAAGGCTTCATTGAAAAGCTGGATAACTGCTCCCTAAACAAGAGCACTGGAATGGCTCTGTGGACTAACTGATACACAGAACTCAGGAATCAGGGTGCTTAATTCTAATTCCAGTATCCCTCAATTCCGCTTTGCCTCAGTTTCTTAGTTATGCAAAAACACATATTACTTATATACCTATCAGACTTACGTGAAAGGAATTAGTAAAGAACACATTTCCCAGAGATGTGCAATAGCAATCCCAACTGGCCAGGGCCAGCACCAGCATAAGTTCACAAGAAGCAGATGGTGCCCTCAACACTGGGTAGAGAGATTGTAGTGAGGAACAGTATTGTTGTTATTCAGGAATACAAACGATGCTGCTCCATTACCCTGCGAGCTACTTGGTTTGTTTGTATTAGAGAGGTCACCCTAAGCTTCTTGGAGCAGCTGAGTAAGCTGGAGGGCCCTTCTTGTGGCCATCTGCTCCCCTCCCAGACTTCTCTGGCAAATCAAGAGGTTTTCCTTGTATTAACCTCTGGTCCTTCTAAGCACCAGCTTCTGCAAGCAGTGGTCTCCACTCCATCTGCGCCAGCAACCAGCAACCAGTTACAGAACAGTGAGCTTCCCACGCCCAGGCATTCACTTACAGAGATACCCTTGCATCTCTAGTTTTCCAATTCTCTTACTTGGGCCTCTAGAAGGGGAGGAGGTATATATTTTTAAAGACAGAGTTATTTTATTTCATCATTTTAGAAACATCTTATGTAGAAAAAAAATAAAATGGGAAGAATTTGTCTGGAAAATTCATTTAAAAATCTAATGCATTAAACAATCACTTTAAAATAGTAATTTCATCCCCTCCCCACTCTGCGGAGCATTAGGACTCAGAACACGTATCTTGTATATTGATGGATAACCAATCTGTTCAGAACTGCAGGTCAGATGCCTCCTCCTCAGTGCACAGATTTGAACATAGACTGGGGGAGAGGGGATACCAGACTTTTTAAACCACTCTCTGCAGAAACAACGTGCACATATACAAGGTACACGTGTCGCCAATATGGAGGTTGTAGGCCAGTAATTACCACATGGGTTATTGATCTGAATAGAGAAAGGGCAACATACAGGTCTGTGCAGAAGGTATCCAGCCATGCAATATGAAAAATAGACACACTTATTGAAGAAGATACAAGAAACATTGTACATAGGACAATGACAACTCAGCCCCCTTCAAGGTAGGCACCTTAGGACCTCACGCAGTTCTCCCAATCACCATCAGCTACCCCGTTGTATTTTCCTGAATCTCATCAACTGTGTGAAAACTCTTTCCTTTCAAAGGTGATTTTAGTTTTGGGAAAAGCTAGAAGTTGCAGGGCCCTAAATCTGAGCTGTAGCAGGGCTGAGTTGCCTGAGTGATTTAATGTTTTGCCAAAAACCTTTGCGCAAGACATGATGCACGATCGAGTGCATTGTTGTGATGAAGCTGCCAATCATCAGCTGCCTGTAGCTGTGGCTTTCTGACTCCTTGAAATAGTTTCCATGAAGGAATGTTCATGTTTAACACAAAATTGGATGCAAATTGGTTGCTCTACTTGCCCAGCCATATTGTCTGCAATGGCCACACAGTACACATGGTTATTCAACAGTCATCTACTGCCCCACTGACTAGTACAGTGAAGTTGTCATTATTCATGCATACACATTCCACTCCTTGGCTTCCAGGTTACATCAATGTCAAACAGATGTTCTCATTATAATAACAATGGTTGGGCTTTTTCCAGACAGACCTTGTATAACTGTAAAACATTTTCAGAATTTCCCTATTCCATTCAGTAACCTGTATCAGTGGAGGAAAGGAAAAATTGAATATATTGCTTTTCAAATGAAAGAGGCAACATGTAGCTATTTTTGATCAACCACAATATTAACTGATAAAATATTTATTTATTTTGAGAGTCTTCAAAATAGTACTCAGATGTATTTTAAAGCATTAAAAACTACCCAGCCCTGGCTGGGTGGCTCAGTTGGTTGGAGTGTCATCCTGTACACCATAGATGTTAGGTTTGATTCCTGGTCAGGGCATGTACCTAGGTTGTAGGTTTGATCCCCAGTCAGGGTGTGTACAGGAGGCAACCTATTGATGTTTCTCTCTCACATCAATGTTTCTTTCTCTCCTTCCCTCCCTCCTTCTTTCCCACTCCCCCTTCTCCCCTCTTCATCTCTAAAATCAATCAACATATCAGAAGATTTTTTAAAAATGGCCAAAACACCCTTTTCCAAGGGGAAAAAGATTTCCTGGTTACTTCTCTGAGACTATGTGCACTGAATCAAGTCATCAGAATATGCTAAAATTATAATTCGGTTAATAAATATATAGCACTTAGAATAGCCTCTGGCATACCCTAAGTACTCAAACATATTATAATTATGTTAATGTTCCAACTATAATTGTAGCTAGTTCCCTTATCCCAATATCTAAAGATCTAATGACTTCCTAATTTTAAGCAGAGCCTAACCTCAAATGATCTTTAAAAAATGCCTCTGTATAAATATCGTATGAACTGTAATCACATTCCTTTTTGGCTTTTATTAAAATTTTTTAATCACAACTTACATTCAATATTATTTTGTATTAGTTTCAGATGTACAGCATAGTGGTTAAACAATCAGATAACTTTACAAAGTATGCCCCCTGATATTTCTGGTACCCAACTTGTACCATACTTAGTTATTATTATATTATTGACTGTATTTCCTCTGCTGTTGTAATCAAATTCTTATAGCAATCAAAAGACTAATTTTCAAAGTGATCTTCATCCTCACCTTTTCTACACTCCAGGACATTTTATTTCTAAGACTGCTTTTTTAATATGGAAATGAATGCACATCTCACATAATATTCTTTATTTAAAGGTTTCATTCATTAGTAAGAATGTCATTCCTAACATTTACAGCATTTTGGTCAAAGGCCTCATATTACCTTCCAGCTTTATTCTTTTGTTCAATCTTACAACTTGACCTGCGTGGAAAAACAAGATTGTCAAAACAAATTCAATTAGAACAATGCTTTTTATTTTGTTTAGGAACTGGAGCAAAATCATTTTTCCACATTCTACATTAACCTGATTCCACACAAACCCCAGTCAAATAGAAGACACTCTCATTAAGTCTTCACTCAGGATTCTAAATGCATTCACATCATCCACTGGATCCAAGGAGCAATTCTTCATAGGAAAAAGCTCTAGTGTCAGCAACTCTTTTGAATCTCAATTACATTCTTACTGTACAATTGCACCCACTGGCCAGCGTCTATGCCCCCTGCTCTTATATGGCTTTTTAACATCTTTGCTGCTCTAACCCCAAAGGCAGAAAACAAAACTGTTAAGGAAACATTCCTCTTCATTTATACTTCTTTATAAAGATTCCCTGACACCTTTACAATATCTAAATAATGAATTTGAATTATGCATTTATGGGTTCTCATGCTCTGTGTAATATAATTTATTTTTCTCTCTTAAGATGCATTTAAATTTATAAAATTCATGATCTTTACTAGTTTTCTGAGATTGTGTGTGTGTGTGTTTAATAAAGAACAGGTATTGAATTCTGTCAAATGCTTTCCATAGTTTTTCTTTTTCAATTTTTTAAAAAATATGTATTTATTTATAGAGAGAGGGGAAAGGAGGGAGAAAGAGAGGAAGAGAAACATCAATATGTGGTTGCCTCCAACTGGGGACCTGGCCCACAACCCCAGCATGTGTCCTACGTGGGAATTGAACTTGCCACCCTTTGGTTCGAAGGCTGGTACTCAATCCACTTAACACACCGGCCAGTGCTATTTCATATATTTTTAACTGACTTATAATTTGCATTCTTTTAAAAATATTTTATTGAGATATAATTCACATAATATAAAATTCACCATCTTAAAGTGTACAACTCATGTCCAACCACTATGCTGTACACATAAAACTAATACAAAATAATATCAACTATAAACTTTAATTGAAAAATAATATTAAAAAGTAGGACATGGACAACGAGTGGGACTGACTTTGTGGGGGAGTGAATGAATGGGGAAGGGGAAAGAGGGGAGGGGAAATGGGATGGATGTAATACAACAACAATAAAATTAAATTTTAAAAAACTGAATAAATACTGTAGAATTATAAAATAAAAAAAAGTAGAGTATATAATTCAGTGGCTTATAGTATACTCACTATATTATACAATCATTACCAAACTTATTCAGAACATTTCTATCACCCCCATAAAAGAGAACTCTGTACCTATCAGAAGACAGTCCCAATTCCTTCCTGTTCCCACCATCTGGCAACCACTAATCTATTTTCTGTCTATAAAATTGCCTATTTGTGACATTTCATATAAATGAAATCATACAATATGTGGCTTTTACTTAACATAATATTCCAAGGTTCATCCTTATTTTAATATAAGTAATAATAGTTCATTCCTTTTTTTTTCTTGCTTTTAAAAATAATTTTTAATGGATACGAACTTCACATAATATAAAATGAATCATTTTAAAATGAACAATTCAGTGGCATAGTACACTCACAATGTTGTCCAACCATCCCCACCATCCATTTCCAGGACTTTTCATGATCCCAAACAGAAACTTTCTACTCATTAAATAATGATTTGCCACTACTGACTCCCCCAACCATTGGTATTCTCTAAACTACTTTCTTTCTCTTTGGAATTGCCTACTCTAAATACTTCACATCTATGGAATCATATAATATCTGTCCTTTTGTGTCAGGCTTATTTCACTTAGCATAATGTTTTCAATGTTTATCTATATTGTAACATGTATCAATACTTTATTACTTTTTATGTCTGAATATATTAGATCGCATAAATAGACTATATTTTTTTCATCCATGCAACAGGTGATGAACACTGAGTTGTTTCTACCTTATGGTTGTTATGAATTACGGTACTAACAGCACTAATGTACATGTATGTAAGTCCTTACTAAGTGTTTTCAGTAAACACTTAGGAATCGAACTGCTGCTCATATGGTAGTTTTATGTTAAATATTTTGAGAAACTGCCAAACTGTTTACCATATTATCTGCACCATTTTATAATAACACCAATGGTGTATTAGGCCTCTAATTTTTTCACATTCTTACCAACACTTATATTCCTATCATTATTATTATTATCATTACTTTTAGCCATTTTAGTGGGTATGCAGTGTTGCTCATTGTAGCTTTCATTTGCATTTACCTAATGGTTAATCTTCTTCGGATAAATGTCTATTCAAATTTCTTCACATTCTTACCAACACTTATATTCCTATCATTATTATTATTATCATTACTTTTAGCCATTTTAGTGGGTATGCAGTGTTGCTCATTGTAGCTTTCATTTGCATTTACCTAATGGTTAATCTTCTTCGGATAAATGTCTATTCAAATTATATGTCCATTTTAAAATTCAGGTTTTTGTTGTTATTGCTGTTGTTGGGTTGTAGGAGTTATTTTGTCCTAAACATTAAGCTCTGTTCAGATGTATGATTTGTAACTATCCTCTCACATTCTGTGCACTGTTTTCACTCTATTGATAGTATTCACTCCACTCCTATTACTGTGAACTATTATTCAATTGTATTGATATGACATATTTTGTTTATTTATTCATCAGTTGATAGATATTAGGGTTTTTCTTTTGTTTTCTTTGTTGACTTTTTAAAAAAATATTTTATTTATTATTATTTTTAGAGAGAGGTGTAGGGAGAGAGGCAGAGAGGGAGAGAAACATATATGTATGGTTGCCTTTCACCTGCCTCCAGCTATGGACCTGGCTGGAGACCTGGCTTGTAACCTGGTTATGTACCCTGGCTGGGAATCGAACCAGCAACTTTGGGCTTGCAGGCCAGCGCCTTATCCACTGTGCCATCAGCCAGGGCTCTTTGTTGACTTTTAATACTTCCTTCTATTTATTTGGAAAACAATCATTTATTACATGTATCTTTTGCAAATATTTTCTCCAAGTCTGTGGATTTTCTTTTCTTTTCTTTCTTTCCAGTGACTTTCACAGAGATTTTAATAATTTAAGGAAGTCCATCTTATCAATTTTTTTCTTTTATAGATCGTGTTTTTGATTTTATATATAAAAAACTCCTTTCCAATTTCAAGGTCACCTAGATTTTCTCATATACAACTTCTAGAAGTTTTACAGTTTTGCACTTTACATTCAGGTCTATGATCCATTTGAGTTAATTTTTGTGAAAGATAGAGTAAAGTCATTGTCTCTATCCATTTCTTGAATGTGACTATCTAATTCTACCAGTTGTTAAAAAGACTGCTCTATTTTTGTTAAAGATCAGATTGAGCTGTTTACTCTTTTGCCAATACCAAACTGTGGCTTAGAATAGAAAGTCAGGTAGTGTCCGTCCCCCAACTTTGTTTTTCAAGAAGATGTCTGGAATCTTTTGGCTTTCCATATGAGCTTCAGACCAGTTTGTCAGTATCTAAAAAATAACTTATTAGGATTTTGACTGGGATTGTATTGAACCTAGATCAAGTTGGGAAGAACTAACATCTTAATAATATTTAGTCTTCCTATCGATGAACAGGAAATATCCTTCCCTTTATTTAGCTCTTCTTTGATTTCCTTTATCAGAGCTTGGTAATTTTCCTCATATAGACCTGGTATATATTTTGTTAGATTTATGTGTAAGTACTTCTTTCTTTCTTTTACCATTTTTTTTTTTTTTGGTTTAATATAGTGTTGTGTTTTTTATTTCAAAACAAATTATACATTGTTGGTCTATAAAAAAGCAATTGACTTTGGTATATTAACCTTGTTTTTTTCAATTTTGCTATAATCCTATTTTTTTTTTTTTACAAAGGTACAAGAACAATTCAATGGAGGAAAAACAAACTCTTTTTAATAAATGATACAACTGGCCATCCATAGGCAAATAAAATAAAATTCTATTTTAAACCTCACACATTAGCCCTAGCTGGTGGCACAGTGGATAAGGTGCTGGCCTGCGAACCCAAAGGTCACTGGTCCAATTCTCAGCCAGGGCACATAACCAGGCTGTAAGCCAGGTCTCCAGCTGGCTCTGTAGCTGGAGGCAGGTGAAAGGCGACCACACGCTGATGTCTCTTTCCCTCTCTGCCTCTCTCCCTTCCCCTCTCTCTATAAATAATAAATAAAATCTTTTAAAACTAAACCTCATACATTATACCAAAATTAACACAAACTGGATCATGAACTTAAATGTGAAATGTGAACTATAAAACTTTTAGAAAAAAAATAAAAAGAAAATCTTCAGAATCAAGAGCTAGGCAAAAAGTTCTTAGCATAATCAATAAATTAGACTTAATCAGAATTCATGTTCTATGAAAGAACCTGCTTTAAGATGAAAAAATAAGCCACAGACTAGGAGAACATATTTACAAACCAGATAGCCAACAAAGGACTAGTATTTAGAACAATAAAGAACTCTTATCCTGGCTGGTGTGGCTCAATGGATTGCATGCCAGCCTGTGAACCAAAGGGTCACCCATTTGACTCCCAGCCAGGGCACATGCCTAGGTTCCGAGCCAGGTCTCCAGTTAGGACTGAGCAAGAGGCAACAACATATGAATGTTTTCCCCTCTTTCTTCCTCCCTTCCCCTCTCTCTAAAAATGAATACATAAAAACTTTAAAAAACAACTGTTAAAACTAAAGAGTACACAAAATTCCAGTCAGCAAATGGACAACAGACATGAAGAGATGTATTACCAAAAGGATACACAGATGGCAAATAAACACATGAAAAGATGTGCAACATACGCTATTAGGGAAATTAAAATTAAAATCACGAGATACCACTATACACCAATCAGACTGAATAAAATAAAATATAGCAACAGCACCAAATGCAAGTGAGGATGTGGAGATATGAAATCATCTATAAGACATTGGTGGGACTATTAAATGGTATGACATTCAGGAAAACAAATTCTTTAAAAACTAAATATATGAGCTTGATTACTGGTAGCTCTGACTCCAGGGTCGGCACCTCCTCTTCCCCTGTTCAATAAACCCTTCCTTTCCCCACCCCCACCCCCCAAAACAAACAAACAAACAAAAAACCTAAATATGCAACTACCATATGAGCTAGCAATTACACTCCTAGGCATTTGAACCAGGGAGTGAAAATTTATGTTCGCACAAAAACTTGCACATGAATGTTTAAATAGCTCCATTCATGATACCTAAAAATTGGAAATAAGTCAGATGCCCTTAAATGACTGAAGGATTAAACTTTGGCATGTTTATAGATACCAAGTACCATCCATACTATGCTTAGTATACGTATATATCAATACCATGAAATATTAATCAGTAGTAATTTTTTTCTCTACTACAATAGTTCTAGAGGAATTTATTATTTTCTTTCTTTTTTTTTTTTTTTTCCATGTCAGACGGGTAACATGCCAAAAGCATAACAAGGTTGGAGGGAGGTACACATCACACAAGCGCGTGAACACCCAATCATCACACTTATGAACTACAAAAGGATCTAGAGGAATTTATTTTTTATTTTATTGTTGTTCCATTACAGTTGCCCCATTTTTTCCCCATTACTCTCCTCTGCCCTACCCACCCCATCACAACCCCCGCCCTTTTGTCCATGTCTATGGGTCATTCATGCATGTTCCTTGACTAAACCCTTCCCCTTCTTTCACCCTTTCTCCCCCTTCCCCCTCCCCTCTGATCACTGTCAATCTGTTCCTTGTTTCCATGCCTCTGGTTCTCTTTTTCTCATTTGTTTTTTGTTCATTAGGTTCCTGTGTTAGGTGAGATTACATGGTATTTGTCTTTTGCCACCTGGCTTATTTCATTAAGCATAATACTTTCCAGTTCCATCCATGCTATCAAAAAAAGGTAGGAGTTCCTTCTTTCTTCCTACTGTATAGTATTCCATTGTGTAAATGTTACAGTCTTTTGATCCATTCATCCACTGATGGGAACTTAGGGTATTTCCAGGACTTGAAGATTGTAAATAGTGCTGCTATGAATATAGGGGTACATAGGTTCTTTTGAATTGGTGTTTCAGAATTTCTCTGGTATAACCCCAGCAGTGGAACTGCTGGATCAAAAGGCTGTTTGATTTTTAGTCTTTTTAGGAAATTTCACACTGTTTTCCAAAGTGGCTGCAGCAGTCTGCATTCCCACCAGCAGTGCACTAGGGTTCCCTTTTCTCCACATCCTTGCCAACATTTGTTGTTTGTTGATTTCTTTTTTTTTCTTTTTTTTTTTTTTTTAATTTATTTCATTATTTTTAGAAAGAGGGGAAGGGAGAGAGGCAGAGAGGGAGAGAATCAATGTATGGTTGCTTTTCACCTGCCTCCAGCCACAGACCTGACTGGAGACCTGGTTTGCAACCTGGTTATGTGCCCTGGTTGGGGAATCGAACCTGCGACCTTTGGGTTCGCAGACCGGCGCCTTAACCACTGTGCTACCAAGCCAGGGCTGTTGATTTCTTAATGGTTGCCATTCTGACCATTGTGAGGTGGTATTCATTATAGTTTTAATTTGCATCTCCCTGATGGCTAGTGAGTATCCTTTCATATGCCTATGGGCCCTCTGTATGTCCTCCTTGGAGAAGTGTCTGTTCAGGTCCTTTGCCCATTTTTTAATTGGATTCATCAATACTTTTAAAAATGATTTTACATGCAACAACTGTGATGAATCTCCAGAGAATTATGCTGAGTGGAAAGAAACAACCACAAAAAGCTACATATTATGTTATTCCATTTATATAAATAACATTCTTGATATAACATAATTATAGGAATGGAGAATAGATCAGTGTCGCCGAGAGTAAAGGATGTTGGAGAGGGGAAGGATATGGGACGAGTGAGTGTGTATAAAAGCACAGTATGTGGGATCCTCGTGGAGATGGAAATGTGTTGAATCTTGACTGTATCAATGTCAATATCCCACTTGTGACACTGTACAGTAGTTTTGCAAGGTGTCACTACTAGGGGAAATTAGGTAACAGGTACATGGGATCTATTTATATTGTTTCTTACAAGGGCATATGAATTTACAATTATCTCAAAATTATGAGTGTCATTAAAAATTTATATAATGCTTACAAAGGTGAGTAATTATAATATTTCTGACCCTGGTGAGCTGATGAGCTCAGATCAATAGGAAAGACAATTAATATTCAAGTAAAATTCACAATTCATTATACTACTAATAATAGCTAATAATTATATAATTATACAGCATTTAGCATTTATACTATGTACCAGGTACTGTTATAAACTCTTTACATATATTAACTCATGTTATCTTCACAACAGCCACATGAGGTAGCTATTATTATTATTACAGTCATGCACTGTATAACAATGGGGATGAGAAATGGGTTGTTAGGCAATTCTGTCAGTGTGCAAATGAGTCTACTTACACAACCTAGGTTGTGTAGCCAGTAACACACCTAGGCCATACTGTGCAGTCTACTGTCCTAGGTTACAAGCCCGTATACCATGTTACTGCACTGAATACTGTAGGCAACTGTAACACAACAGTATTTGTATATCTAAACACAGAAACTGTACAGTAAAAATATGGCATAAAAGATTTTTAAATGGTATACCTATATAGGACACTTATATACTAAACATCCACACCATGGGACCTGCAGAACAAGGACTTGCTCTAGGTGAGTCAGTGACAAAGTGATGAGTGAATGTAAAGACCTAGGACATAACTATATGCTACTGTAGATGTCATAAACTCTGTACATTATATCAAGCACAAGAGAAAATGATGCAATCAACAGACTCGGTAAACATGAGACATATGAGGCTGCATCCAATGTAACACAACATACTGTTTTTTACAGCAAACTGTTCTTTTTTTAAAGATTTTATTCATTTAGTTTTAGAGAAGGGAAGGGAGGGAGAAAGAGAAGGAGAGAAACACTGAGGTGTGAAAGATACATTCATCAGTTGCTTCTCACATACTCCCCACCGGGGACCTGGCCCACAACCCAGGCATGTGCCCTGACTGGGAATCAAACCAGCGACCTCTCAGTTCACAGGCTGGCACTCAGTCCACTGAGCCTCACAAGCCAGGGCACAAACTCTCTCTTTTTATTTTTACTTTTTGTAAAGATTTTGTTCATTATTTTTAGAGAAGGAATGGAAGGTGAGGAAGAAAGGGTGAGAAACATCAATGCATGGTTGCCTTTCACCTGCCTCCAGCTGGGGACTTGGCTAGAGACCTGGCTTGCAACCTGGGTATGTGACCTGACTGGGGAATTGAACTAGTGACCCTTGGGTTTGCAGGCTGGTGCTCCATCCACTGAGCCACACCAACCAGGGCTACAAACTTTTTTTATAAGTAGAAAGAATGCACTGTAAAATAACAATAAAAAGTATAGTATAGTAAGAGAGCTCCAGACAAGAAAGCAAAGTAGGTAAACATTGTGTTCACCTCTTCGCATGACCACATCAAAATTAAATTACAGAACAATCATCTTGGAGAACCATCTGAAGACTAGTTGAACAAAAGTCCTATAATTAAGGATATAAAGAAGCTACATCAAGACCAGTTAAACCAAGGTGCCTAGTTTGAAAGGGACTTAGACATCATTGCCCTATGTACAATGTTTCTTGTATCTTCAATAAATGTCTCTATTTTTCATTTTGAAAATAATAAAATTACTGGTAAGAGGCAGCAGAGACACAAAATAAGCCGACCCCCCCCCCCATACCACCACCACACACACACACACACACACACACACACACACACACGTGGCAGTTGCGAATAAATTGGGATATTTCAGATGCAGAAGTCCCCTTGAGGAGTGGAGTCCCAGCCCCAAGCCCGAATCCCTAGCCTAAAGCACCGGTACCAGGAAGGAGCCCCACACATCCAGCTGTGCAAATTGATGGGGACTTTGTCCATCCAGGTGAACGTGCTGGAAACCAAGTGTCTTTAAAGGGTTCGTGCCAAGACTCGCTTGCTCGCCGGCGCTCACCATGGGCCCTGGCAGAGGGACAGCAGCTCAGGGGTACAAGAGACAAACAAGGCAAAACTGAGTTGTGTCTTCAGGGTCCGGGCCGGAGGGACAGCTGTCATTACCCCAGTGTCTCATCTTCCTCCCACACAGCCAGCAGGCAGATGCCATCTTTCCTGGGGCTGAATCCATCCCCCAAAGAGCTAAATCTGAATTCGCTCCACCCTGATTACTCCCTGAGACCCCACCCCACCCAACTTAGCACTGACAGAGGTTCTTAGGATGGCAGGCAGCTGGCCTTGGCCCGTGGGCAGTCTTTCTTACAAACTCCCCAAGCCTCTTGATAGGCCCTGTGCCTTTTGCGGAGTTACCCCAGACTCAGCACTGGTGCCAGATGTGAGTCTGCATTAACCTGGTGAACACCACTGCACCCGCCCTAGTGACTCCCTGGGACCTCACCTCACCCAACTCGCTTACGGACTGAGGCTCTTCCAGCAGCCGAGTCTTACAGACAGCCAGCTGGCAGCAACAGGCCTGGAGCTGCCCGGTACCTCTGCTGAGCAGCCCCAGGCCCAGTACTGGTGGCAGCTGGCCTGTTTGCAGAGTGGCCTCTCCCATATAACCCAGGCACAGCACAGGTAGCTACCAAGGGCAGATTGCTTTGTAGCTCCAACCAAGTAGTCCAGGCCCATCACAGGCAGCAGCTGGACTCTGGCCTGCACCACAGCCCTTCCCAAGAAGCCCCGAAAGCAGCACACCCAGCAGCAGGCTTCAGCCACCACAGAGCACCACCCAATTAGTTCTACAAGCAGCACACCTGAGGGGTGGTCTTGGCAGGAACCAGAGTCTGCTGTGGCAAATCTTGCTCTGTGGGATCAGTTCCCACACCCCCCAGATTGCAGCTCATACACTGTGGTCATGGCCAATCCTTATAGCCAGTTGGCCTGGGTGTCAATCCCACTTGCTGATATGCCAACAGCAATCAAGGCTTAACTACAACAGGAGGGCAAACACAACTCACACAAGGGCCACTCCTGGAGCACCCAGCTAAGGTAATCAGGGACCCATCACTGATGGGTCCCATAACATGCCTACTACATAAGGCCACCCTTCCAAGACTGAGAGATAGAGCAGATCAACCTAATACATACACACAAATGCAGAGAGGGAGCCAAAGCAAGAAGACAAAGAAAAATGTCCCAATGAAAGAACAGGAGAAAACTCCATTAAAAATACTGAACAAAATGGAAACAAGAAATCTACCACATACAAAGTTCAAAACAATGGTTTTAAGGATGCTCAAGGAACTGGGTGAGAATGAGAACTTCAACAAAGAGACAGTAAGCATAAAAAAAGAGAAGCCCTGGCTGGTGTGGCTCAGTGGATAAGACGCCGGCCTGCGAACCCAAAGGTCGCTGGTTCGATTCCCAGCCAGGGCAACATAACTAGGTTGCAAGCCAGGTCTCCAGCAAGGTATGTAGCTGGAGGCAGGTGAAAGGCAACCATACATAGATGTCTCTCTTCCTCTCTGACTCTCTCTCTTCCCCTCCTGCTAAAAATAATAAATAAAATCTTTAAAAAAAAAAAAGAGAGAGAGAAACCGTAAAAAAGTACCAGAAATGAAAAGTTGGATACAGATAACATTTTGATGGTTGGGGGTATGGCAGAATGGGTAAAGAGGTAAGGAAATTAATAAGTACAAATGGGTGGTTACAGAATAGCCATGGGGATGTAAAAACTATATTATAGGAAGTGGAATAGTCCAAGAACTTATACGCATGACCCATGGACATGAACAGTGGGGGGGGATTGCCTGAGAGAGTGGGGGTGCTAAGTGGAGGGGGGCAAAGAGGGAAAAATCAGGACAACTGTAATAGCATAATCAAAACATATAATTTTAAAAAAAGGGAGGGAGGAGGAAGAGGCAAGGAAGGGGAGCAGTTTAGACAAGAACCTAGTATAAAGGAACCATGGACATGGACAACAGGTGGGGTTGATTTTGGGGGGGAATGGGTGGGTGGGGAGGGGGACAGAGGGGAGCAAAAGGGGGATGGATGTAATACAACAACAATAAAATTGAATTAAAAAAAGAAAAAGGAATGAGTTAAGTACCTAAAATGAAAAATACATTAGAAGGAACAAAAGCAGCTTAGATGAAGCACAGGACTGAATCAACAATTCGGAAGACAAGGTGGCAGAAAACATCCAATAAAAAAGCAAAAAGCAAAAAAAAAATCCAAAAAAAAATCAGAATAGTGTTAAGAGGCCCCTGGGACAACATCAAATATAACAACATTCACATCATAGGGATACCAGAAGAGAAAAAGAAGGAGAGCAAGGAATTGAAAACCTATTTGAAGAAATAATGACTAAAAATTTCCCTAACCTAGCAAAGGAAATAGGCACATAAGTCCAGGAAGTGTAGAGAGAGTCCCAAACAAGATAAACTCAAAGAGACCCACACCAAGAGACATATTTGAAGACATACAAAACACTAATTTGAAAAGATATACGCACCCTTATGTTCACTGCAGCATTACTATAATAGCCAAGATATGAAGTAACCTAAGTGCCCATCAATAGAAAATTGGTTATAGGAGATGTGGTACAGATATACAATACAATGTTACTCAGCCATTAAAAACAACAACAACAACAACAACAACAACAAAAACAATAGGCCCTGGCTGGTGGCAGGGGCCTACGGGTAGGCGCTGGCCTGTGGATAGGTGCTGGCCTGCGAACCCAAGGTCGCTGGTTCCATTCCCAGACAGGGCACATAACCAGGTTGCAAGCCAGGTCTCCAGCCAGGTCCATAGCTGGAGGCAGGTGAAAGGTAACCATACATTGATGTTTCTATCCCCTCTCTGCCTCTCTCCTTCCCTCTCTCTAAAATAATAAATAAAAAAATCTTTTAAGAGCAACAACAACAATGAAATCTTAGCATTTGCAACAGCATGGATGTACCTGAAGGGTATTACGCTAAGTGAAATAAGACAGCCAGAAAAAGACAAATAATTTTCACTTATATGTGGAATCTAAAGAACAAAATAAATGAACAAACAAAACAGAAAAAGACTCACAGACAGAACAAACTAATTGTTGCCATATTGGTAGAGGGTTAGGGAGCCAGGTGAAAAATGTAAAAGAATTAGAAATACAAATTGATAGATACAAAATAGTCAAGGGGATGTAAAGTACAGGATAGGGAATAGTCAATAATATTGTAATAACTGTATAGTGTCAGGTGGTGGGACCAGACTTATGGGGGTGGGGGAATCACTTTGTAAATTATATAAATGTCTAACCATTATGTTATACACTTGAAACTAATATAAAATAATATTAAGTGTCAACTATAATTGACAAATAAAAAAGAAAAAGAAAAAATAGTGTAGTATAGTAAATGCATGAACCAGGAACACAGTCATTTGTTATATTATTATCAAGTATTAACGTACTATACATAATTGTTTGTGCTATATTTTCAGGTGTGTTGATACCAGCATCACATTCGCATGAATGAGTTCCATATGATGTACAATGGCTAAATCACCAGGCTATAGGAATTTAGCTCCATTATAATTTTATGGGGTAACCACTGTATACATGGTGGGTCACTGCCTGAAACATTATTATGTGGTACATGACTGTATTATTGTTATTATGTATAATCAACAAACTGAACTACAGAGATGTTTGGTGACTTGCACAAGGTCATGCAACTTGTAGCTAACCAGTGCTATAAAAGTTATATAGGGAGCAAAAAGGCGATGGATGTAATACAACAACAATTAAAAAAAAAAAAAAAAAAGTTATATAGCCCTGGATGGTGGTACAGTGGATAGGCGCTAGCCTGCGAAACCAAAGGTCGCTGGTTTGATTCTATGGCAGGGCACATAACGAGGTTGCAAGCCAGGTCTCCAGCCAGGTCCATGGCTGGGGGCAGGTGAAAGGCAACCATACGCTGATGTCTCTCTCCCTCTCTGTCTCTCTTCCTTCCCCTCCCTCTGACAGTAACAAATAAAAACAAAACAAAAACAAAATTTTAAAACAAAAAAAATTACATGCATTGAATGTATGGAGAGAATAGAACTGAATCTTAATGGATATTAAGGAGTTTCTCTGGAATTCTAAACAGATAATTCAATGTATGCAAATTTCAATGATATGAGGTAAGAAGAGATGGAAGTCATTTAGGTTCCCTGCCCTCACAAAATAAGTGATTTGGACTGTGTTATCTCTAAAGTTCCTTTTAGCTCATATAGTCTATGATGCCATGCTGCTAGCATGGAAAATTAAACAAAGTGGGGCCTTGTCAGTACAGTCCTTATCTCTATCTAATACTAGAAATAAACTATGGGAAATGAGTCACTGTGACCAAGAAACAAGGGTACAGCTATCATCATTTACAAATGAAATACAGTTTTAAAGGCTTTGAAGTTGGGGAAACCAAACCAAACCACCATTTTAATAGTTTCTTTGGGAAAACAATTAAATATACCATATAAAGCAATTGTTTAAAAATTGTGCATGCTTTGTTGATATGTATTCTAAAATGTCTGTTCAGAAAGAATAAGAAAGAGATGGGTCCCTTAAAAAAATTAGAATCAGGCTTGGACAGAGCTGTAGCTCTTCACAAAAAGTTAATGAATAACCTTTTATGTCTAATGCCAATAAGCTTTTTATAACAGTTCTAGTCTTCAAAGGACAGGAAGCAGCGAGGAAAATTCAAGAGAGAATTTCCATCCAGGCTGGAAAAAAGCAACAGAGGGTAATCCAGGAAAACAGAGCATGTATGAGCAGAATCATTTCCTTTCTTTTTGATTTTAGACTGGAAAAAAGAAGAATGCTGAAAGATGCTAGGAGGTAAGTGAATCCTGAGCCAGGGTAGCAGAATAAAAAACAGCCTTTAGTGGGACCTGTAGTATGAGAGCAACTAAGAGCAATACTTTCTCTTAGCTTTTCCTTCCTATAAGAAGTTAGAATTCTTGTTAAACCAGAGTAAAGCCAAGGTTAAATCACAACAGTGGATGATTTCTTATGATGAAATACACAAGTATGCTTTGTATTTTATTCAATTATGCTGTGAATTGTGTGTTTTATACTGAAGCACCAGGCTATTCCTAAGCAGTTACTTATATTTATAGTTTAGGATACTTTTCTAAATTTGAAATATATAATTTCAACTGCCTACTTGATGTTGCCACTCAGATGCCTCACAGACACATCACAATTTATTTGTATTTCTGACCTCAACCTACACCTTCTTCTACCTCTGCTCCAAGCACAGCTTCCCTCCAATCTTCATATTAAGAAATGGCACAACCATTAACCAAGGTACCCAACCCAGAAATCTGGAATTCATCTTCAACTTTTCCTTCTCTCTGACCTTTCACATATACTCTATCACCCATATTGGTTCTCCTTCCAAAATAGTCTACTCCTTCCACTTTCTCCACTGGCACCAGCAGGACCTAATCATCTGTTGCTTAAGTTTACTGCAAGAGCCTGATAACTGATCTTCCTACTCCCACTCTAGCCTATGCTGATCCATTTCCTACTCAGCAGCCAGACTGATCTTAAAATGTAAACTAAATTAGATTATTTTGGCAATCTATAAAATGGGAAAAAATAACCCTGGCTAGAGTGGCTCAGGTGGTTGGAGCATCAATACTCAGACTGAAAGGTCATGGGTTCAATCCCAGTAAGTGCACACACCCAGACTGCGGGCTTGATCCCGGATACAAAAGGCAACCAATCACTATTTCTCACATCGATGTTTCTCTCTCTCTCTCTAAGAAGCAATAAAAAATGCACTCAGGTGAGGATTAAAAAAATAATTAAAATGGGGAAAATATTTGTAAATCATGTACCTGATATGGGCTTAATATTCAAAATATATAAGAAACTTCTGCAATTCGACAACAATGAAATGACCCAATTAAAATATGAGCAAAGTACTGAAAGACAGTTTTCCAAAGAAGATATAAGCATATGAAAAGATGCTCAACATCACTAAACATAAAAGAAATACAAATCAAAACCACAATAAGATGTCACCTCACACCCATCAGAATAGCCATTATCAGAACAGAAAAGAAAATGTTTCAATGAGGATGCAAAGAAATTGGAATCTTTGGGCGCTGTTGTTTGGAATGTAAAGTGGTACATTTACAAAATATTTTGAAAAACAGTGTGAAGATTCATTAAAAAATTCAAAGTATAATTACTATATATTATCCAGCAATCCCACTTCTGGGTATATGTCCAAAAGAACTCAAAGCAGGATCTTGAAGGGATATTGGTACACCCATGAGCACAGCAGCATTACTCACGATAGCAAAGAGGTGAAAGCATCCTAAATATTCACCAACAGATGAATGGATAAACAAAATGTGTTATCTCTAATGGAATATTATGCAGATTTTTAAAAGGAAGGAAATTCTGACACAAGTTACAAATGGATGAATCTCAAGGACATTATGCTACATAAGCCAGTCAGTCACAAAAGGGTAATACTGTCTGCAACTCAAATGAAGCATCTAAAGTACTCAAAATCATGGAAACAAAAAGTAGAAAGGTGCTTGTCAAGGGGGGAGAAAAAGGAGGAATCAGTGTTTAATGGGAATAGTTTCAGTTTTGCAAGATGAAAAAACTCTAGAGATCTGTTGCAGTGTCAATATATTTAATACTACTGAATTGTATACTTAAAATGATTAATACGGTAAATTTAATGTTATGTACTTTTAAAATATATTTTTTATTTATTATTTTTAGAGAGAGGGGAAGGGAGGGAGGCAGAGAGGGAGAGAAGCATCAATGTAGGGTTGCCTTTCACCTGCCTCCAGCTACAGACCTGGCTGGAGACCTGGCTTGCAACCCGGTTATGTGCCCTGGCTGGGAATCGAGCCAGCAACCTTTGGGTTCGCAGGCCAGCGCCTATCCACTGAGCACCAGCCAGGGCCTTAATGTTATGTACTTTTTACCACATTAAAAAATTAAGCCATGTCACTGATATTTTCTAATGTTTTATAGGGAGATTTGACTGAAAATATTTATCAAATATTATGATCTGGTTATCTAGACTTATGGGGTTACTAAATAGATTGAACTGCATGATTTATAGTTTCCATTTATAATCTGACATGACTCAATTACTTTTGAAAAACTGTCTTTTGTCTTCAGAGATGCATGTTAACCAAGAGTTAAGACTGGTTATTTTAATGATCCTAATAAGAAAAATGAAAAAAGAAAACAGTAAAGTACTCTTTTCTTTACCTTTTGATAAAGAACAGTCAGTTCTCACTGTCCCTTGGACACATGTGCTCCTCCTAATCACCTACATTTTTCATGATTTTTAATTGTTCACCTGCCCAACTTGGAGGGATTTCCCATTGTATAAAGTCTTAATAGGACTTCATTAAATAAAAAATAAATAAAAATAAATACATAACTTATTTAGACAAACTTGAAACATTAGTTCACAAAGGGGTATAAAAAGCCAGCAGTTTTTTTTACTAATCTTCATTAATCTTAAATTAATGATTTATTTCATATATTAAATAATACATTGAATTAATAATACAATCAATCTAATTTACCATGGTTGTAAATTTTATAGGGAAAATACTTTTTAAGTGAAACCCAAATGCGAAGAACCAACATACCTATTGCACCAAAAAGTAATGCAGTGGAAGTGTTCAAAGAAACCTGAAATGATGGGCTATGTCAAAGGAACACAGGAGTCAACTGAAAAAGATACCAATGGCCCAAAGCTGGAACAATATAAGCTACAGATATGCTCTTACTAAAATAAGTTATTCTGAAACAAGATAAATAATACCAGAAAAAATATATAGAATTTAGAAAAAATTGACAGAGCCTAAGTGAGATGCAGAATGACGTCACCCATTATAAAGGGTCCTGTGGGACACTATCAAGCAACCAACACAATGCATTGTGGGAGTCCCAAAAAAGATGAAACAGGAAAGGGCACAGACAGAATATCTGAAGAAATATTGTCTGAAAACTTCCAAAATTTGATGAAATACACAAATACAAACACTCAAGAAGCTCCACAAATGCCAAGTAAAATGAACTCAGAAAGAGACCCATACCAAGACGTATTATAATCAAACTTCTCAAAGTTAAAGATAAAAAATATTAAAAGCAGCAAGAAAGAAGAGATCGCCACCTCTAAGGGATTCAGTAACATTATCAGTAGAGTTTTCATCAGAAACTCTGAAAGCAATGGGTCAATATATTCAAAATGCTAATAGAAAAAACTGTCAATTAAGAATCTTAGAGCCAAAAAAAAAAAAAAAAGAATCCTATAGCCAACAAAACCGTCCTTCAATGGGAAGGGAGAAATTAAGGTACTCCCAGATAAACAGTCTGAGAGTGTGTTACCACCAGACCTGTCCCAAAAGAAATGCACAAGAGAATGCCACAGAGTAAAATGAAAGAATGCTAGACAGTCACTCTAAGTCATATAAAGAAATAAAGATCTCAATAAAGGCCCTGGCTGGTGTGGCTCCATGGATTGAGTGCCAGCCTATGAACCAAAGGGTCACTGGTTTGATTCTCAGTCAGGGCACATGCCTGGGTTGTGGGCCAGGTCCCCAGTTAGGGCATATGAGAAGCAACCACACACATTGATGTTTCTCTCCCCTCTCTTTCTTCCTCCCTTCCCCTCTCTCTAAAAATAAAATAAAATAATTTTTAAAATCTCAATAAAGGTAAAGCATGGCAATTATAAAAGCTAGTATTATTGTAACAATGGTTTGCAACTCCAGCTTTTGTTTTATACATGATTTTTAAAAAAGATTTTATTTACTATTTTTTAGAGAGAAGGGCAGAGAGGGAGGAAGAAAGGGAGAGAATCAGCAATGTATGGTTGCCTTTTACCTGCCTTCACCTGGCTTGCAACCTGGTTATGTGCCCTGACTGGGAATTGAACCAGTGACCCTTGGGTTCACAGGCTGGGGCCAATCCACTGAGCCACACCAGCCAGGGCTTTTACACATGATTTTAAAAATGAATATATATTTTAAATTATTAGTCTAAAATCCAGTAAAGTTATAACTTTGCTTTGTATCTCCACATATTGTTTTCTACATAATTCAAGAGACTAATGCATTTAAAAGAATTATTTACCTTTTTGTCCAACATCTCCTCAGGCAGCAACTGTAGCAATCACTCCAGGAGTTTCACTATGCCACTCGAGGATGACAAGAAGAAGAAAGATGATGGAAAGTTGGCCAAGAAAGACAAAGACCCAGTGAACAAATCTGGGGGCAAGGCCAAAATAGAAGAAGTGGTCCAAAGGCAAAGTTCGGGACAAGCTGAGTAACTTAGTCTCGTTTGACAGAGCAACATACGACAAGCTCTGTAAGGAAGTTCCCAACTACAAGCTTATAACCCCAGCGGTTGTCTCTGAGCCAATGAAGATCCATGGCAGCCCTTCAGGAGCTCCTTAGTAAAGGACTTATTAAACTAGTATCAAAGCACAGAGCTCAAGTAATTTACACCAGAAACACCAAAGGTGGGGATGCCCCAGCTGTTGGTGAAGATGCATGAACAACAGGTTCCACCAGCTGTACATTTTGAAAAATAAAACTTCATTAAATCAATAAAAAAAAAAAAAAAGCATTATTTATGTTTTGGGTAAGTCAATATATAAGGATGTAACTTTATGATATCAACAACCAAAAGGGTGGGAAACAGAGCTGTAAGTAAATAGCAGTTTTCCTTTAACATGGAAGTTCAGTTGGTATAAATTTAAATTAGAGCATTATAACTTTAGGATGCTAAATGTAATCATTATAGTAACCACAAAGAAAAGTTTTATACACAAAAGGAATGTAAACATTTCACTTTAAAAGAATCAAGCCCTGGCTGGTGGCTCAGTGGATAAGGTACCTGCCTGCGAATCCAAAGGTCGCTGGTTCAATTCCCAGCCAGGGCAACATAGCCAGGTTGCAAGCCAGGTCTCCAGCCAGGTCTGTAGCCAGGTCTGTAGCTGGAGGCAGGTGAAAGGCAACCATACATTGATGTCTCTCTCCCACTCTGCCTCTCTCCCTTCACCCTCTCTCTGGAAATAATAAATAAAACCTTTAAAATAAAATAAAATAAAAATAATCAGACCAGTGGGATTGACTTCACGGGGGAGTGGGTGGGTAGGGAAGGGGACAGAGGGGAGGAAAAAGGGGATGGATGTAATACAACAACAATAAAATGAAATTTTAAATAAATAAATAAATAATCAGACCAAAGAGAAAACAGTAAAGCATAAAATGAGGGGCAAAAGAACTAAAAAAACATACAGAAAACAAATGTAGTAATGACAGAAATGTTACTCCCTATCAGTAATTAAGTGTAAATGGATTAAATTCTCCAATCAAAAGACAGAGATCGGGCCCTGGCTGGTGGCACAGTGGATAGGGCACCCGCCTGTGAACCCAAAGGCTGCTAGTTTGATTCCCAGCCAGGGCACATGACCAGGTTGCAAGCCAGGTCTCCAGGCAGGTCTGTGGCTGGAGGCAGGTGAAAGGCAACCATACATGGATGTCTCTCTCCCTCTCTGCCTCTCTCCCTTCCACTCTTTCTAAAAATAATGAAATAAAAAAAAGAGGCACCGTGCTTCCCCTTTAAAAAAAAAAAAAAGACAGAGATCAGCAGAATGGATAAAAGCCCATGAATTAATACTATTAAAATGTTCATACTACCCAAAGTAATTTACTGATTCAATACCATTCCTATTAAAATTCCAATGGTATTTTTCACAGAACAATCTTAAAATTTATATGGAACCACAAGATTTTGAACAGCCAGAGCAATTTTAGGAAAAAAAGAACAAAGCTGGAGGCATCAGAGTTCCTGATTACAAATTAAAGGTAAGCAAAAAGAGGTTAAATTACCAGCCATCATTACCTAAAAGATAAATCTTAAGATACAAAATAATAACAATACTAGTAAGATAAATAATGCAAAAACAATACAATAATTAATAAATCATACTACAAGAGCAAACTGTGTTTCACATCTGTAAACCTACTTTTGCCTACCCCTTTGTATATTACAAAGCTACACAGTAATCAAAACATTAGATAATATTATAAGAGAAACAACCATGTAGATCAGTGGAACAGAGAGCCCAGAAATAAACACATGTATATATGGTCTACTAATTTAAGACAAAGGAGCCAAGAATATACAATGGGGAATATACATACAATGGAGCCAAGAATATACATTCAATAAATGGTGCTGGGAAAACTGGACAGTCACAACCAAAACAATTAAAGTGGACCACTGTCTTATACCATACACAAAAACTAACTCAAAATGAGATTGAACACTTAAATGTAAGACCTGAAACCATAAAAACTCCTATAAAAAACCATAGGGGGTTAACTCTTTGATATCAGTCTTATCAATATGTTTTTGGATAGGTCTCCTCTACAAAGGCAACAAAACCAAAAATAAACAAACGGAACTTGACTGAAGTAAAGAGGTTCCACACAATGAAGAAACAAAATCATAAACAAAACGAAATGATAACCTACCAATTGGGAAGAGGTATTTGCAAATGATATATCCCATAAGGGATGAATATCCAAAATATATTAGAAATTCATACAACTCAACATCAAAAAGACAGACAGATTTAAATTGGGAAGAGGACTTAAGTAGACATTTCTCCAAAGACAGACAGATGGCCAACAGATATATAAGACAGTGATCAACATCACTTATCATCAGGGAAATGCAAATCAGAACCACGATGAGCTACCATCTCACACCTGTCAGAATGGTTATTATCCAAAACTCAATAAATAACAAGTGCTGGTGAGGATGTGGGAAAAGGGAACCCTCATGTGCTGTTGGTGAGATTGCACAGTGGTGCAACCACTACAGAAAACAGTATGGGAATTCCTCGAAAAATTACAAACAGGACTACTATACACCCAGCAATTCCACACAGAATATTTACCTGAAGAAAACAAAAACACTAATTTGAAAAGGTATGAACATCCCTAAGTTCAAAGCAGCATTATTTACAATAGCCAGGATATGGAAGCAACTTAGGTGTTCATCAATAGATGAATGGATAAAAATAATGTGGTATATATATGTACTATTGAATATTACTCAGCAATAAAAAGAATAAAATCTTGATATTACGCTGTGAAATAACTTATAAAGACAAATCCTGTATAATTCCACTCATGCGGAATCTTAATAACAAAAACAGATTCATAAAGAACAGACTGATGGTTGCCAGAGGGGAGGTGGGTAAGGGATGGGTGAAAAAGGTGAAGGGGAATCTGAGGTACAAATTTCCAATTATAAAATAAATAATCCACAGGAATGTAGTGTATAGCACAGGGAATGCATCAATAATACTTTTGCGCTAGGACAGATGATTACTAGACTTATTGTGGTAGTCATATCAAAAGGCATATAAATGTTGAATCACTACGTTGTACATCTGAAACTAATATAATATTGTATGCCAACTATATTTTAATAAAACAAATAATTAAAGTAAAAGTAGGATAGCCCTGGCTGGTGTCACAGTGGATAAGGCACTGGCCTGCGAACCCAAAGGTCGCTGGTTCAATTCCCCAGCGAGGGTACATAACCAGGTCTCCAGCCAGGTCCGTGGCTGGAGGCAGGTGAAAGGCAACCATACATTGATGTTTCTCTCCCTCTATGCCTCTCTCCCTTCCTTTCTCTCTGGAAATAATAAATTTTAAAAATCTTTAAAATAAATAAATAAAATAAAAGTAGGAAAGTCATTTTTAAAAATCCCTAAGTTTTGAAAGTGGAAATCCTAATTCAAAGATGGCTAAATTTGTATATAGGTACCAGTTTACATGAAACGTCATATTAATTCAAGAAACAATTTTCCTATATAAAACCACATCCAGTTACCACAAAAAAGAGATATATATGTTTCAACTTGCCAGTTTCACTAGTAAATGTACAATTACCATTACAGGAAAAGTTTCTTTTTTGCAGAACTCTATCCTGCATTCAAAAACAGTTCTAAGAAAGGCCTGTAATCTGTTCTATTGTTAGTCAAGTGGTTTATACATGCATAATAAAAAGAAAAGGAAATCAGATGTATATAATATGGGAACAAAAATATGGGGCCAGAAGAAATCACCTCAACAATTCTTTTCTCCTTTCCAAAAATCTCTTCTTATTACCCCTTCCTCCCAAAAGAAAAAAAGAGGCCAGGATACTTGCCAAACCCCACAAAAACCCTCAGGCCTCTCTCAAGCATGCAAATGCAATTTTCTACCCAGACAACACATTCCCTTTTTAATGAACTCCAAAAACAATCTGTGAATGCCCACAGAAGAGAAAAGAGGAAAATTACAATGAAAGAAAATACAAACAGAGAGATGTCGGGGAGGATCAAGATGGATATGGCAAGTCCACATTTTAAACAGACATAAAAGATAATTAAGGTGAAGGGACTGTAATCAAATAAAATGGTCTGCAGGCTGTCATTTCAAACAAATTAGGGAAATATATGAATATTCACTTGAATAAAAATCACTCATTATAGGAGTGGTCCTTCAAGTAAAAGGATCCCTGTCAAGACCCAATGTGGCTGTCATTCTTTGTTCCATTTTATAATTTAAAGACAAACAACATAATGGGTATAGGCAAAAAAGAGAAAAAATAATTTTACGTATGCACCCACCTCTTAAACAGTCAAGAGCAAGAGTAAGTTTCTTCATGGTACAACCAAATACTATGTAGAAATTAGCTATTCAAAGATGTAAATAAATGACAAGAGACACTTTACTCAGTCACATGATTCAGGATCCCTCCAGATGCACATTATGATTCAGATTTGCACACTAAACAGAGTATAGGCCACAGGGTAAGAGGGAAGACTTGAAGAAAAACACAATGCAGGAAGGTCATCAAAATGAAAACTGTCTTCTTGCCTCACGATTGAAAGAGAAATTTTATTGGGGGAAAAAAAAGCTTTAAACCAATTTAGGCTGAAATAATTACAACATTTTACAATCTAACCTCTTAGCAATGAATAGAATTCTTCTCCCTGCCTAAGGATCAAATTGGTTGGGCTCTACACTTGTCTGGCACCATGCTGTGGGTTATTTCCTTTAAAATATAACCAATCAAAGTTGTATTCAGGCCTTTGTGAGATCCAAAGCTTTGCTAACTGCTTGTCTTAGAGCATCATTAGGTTTCTCTAAAAGAATCAGACAAAGCTACATAAAGTGATAGCCTCCCTTGGATATAGCTCATGTTCAGTAGCCCCTTCATTTCTCAAAGGTAAGACATTGAATCCATTTATAGTACACCAAATAGACCTTTTAAAATAATATTTGTAGTATTCTATAATATTTATACTAATTTTTTCTCCCTTCAATTTATAGCAACCCACCACAAGATCACAGATGCTTAAGACAGTAACAAAGGAAAACAACCTCTTCAAAATATGTAATTGTTAACACAATAATCTATAAGTACTAACTGAAAACTAATACTATTTTAACAGGCTTAATGATAAATGTTATTAACTGAATATATAACTTAGTATGAATCTTTGTAGAGTGACTTTGCTCCATAAGGCTTACTGTACATACTCACTGTTAAATCTATAGTTTATAGGTGAAAGTAATTTTACATTTTGGCACGCATATTACATAATAATATCTATATAAATAGGAGACTGAACACATGGCCTTTTAAAACCTTCCTAACAAAATGTATTATGGTAAACAAGTTAAATCAAGGATTTAAGCATAAAATAACATACATACCCATATATA
This sequence comes from Noctilio leporinus, assembly GCA_004026585.1. NCBI lineage: Eukaryota > Metazoa > Chordata > Mammalia > Chiroptera > Noctilionidae > Noctilio > Noctilio leporinus. The sequence goes on along the minus strand of PVIW01007213.1, from coordinate 34,044 downwards.
TGAGTTAAAACTTGCTTTCAGTTATTTATAACAAGTGTATCACCCAGGATATGCACATGAAAGTACAGAACACAAAGAAAGCTAAATATTTGTTTATATTGAAAAATCACATGTATCTTTATAACTTTATTGCAGATTCATCACATTTTGTTCACTGTCTCCATACATCACGTTGAAAGATAAATTAATGATATAATAACTTTTAGACTACCAAAGAAAAGCTGCTATAGAGAAGATATACAAATGACAAACAAGCTAATGAAAAGATGTTTAATACTGATCATTAAGAGAGTCTAAATCAAGCCCTGGCTGGTGTGGCTCAGTGGATTGGTGCCAACCTGCAAACCCAAAGGTCTCTGATTCGATTCCTAGCCAGGGCACATACCAGGTTGCAAGCCAGGTCTCCAGCCAGGTCCACAGCTGGAGGCAGGTGAAAGGCAACCATACACCAATTCTTCTTTCCCTTTCTTCCTCCCTCCCTGCCCTTCTCTCTGAAAATAATGAATAAAATCTTTATTAAAAAAAAAAAAAAAAAAAAGAAAGAAAGAAAGAAAAAGAAAAGAAAAAAAGTGTAGATCAGAGTCCTGGACTTTCAGCCAAGATGGAGGCATGGGTAAACAATTACAAAAAGCACTACATCTACCTCAAAACAAAAAACAACCAGAACTACTAGAAAGTCAAACTGCATAGAAGTCCAACAAAGATATAAAGAAGTAATCCTCATCCAGACATGTAGGAAAGTGGAACCAGGGAGGGAGCCGGGGTGGAGAGGACACAGTGCGGTGGCAGCAGCAGCAGTGGTAGCAGCCAACTGGCCAAATCAGCAGTCACACAGTATGAAAATCGGGAGAGACACCTAGGGTGCGATCCCAGTCCCAGGCCAGACTGCTCAGCCCATGGTTCCAGTGTGGGGAAAAAAAACCCTCAGCTCCTGACTGTGAAAACCCGTTGGAGTTGGGGCAGCAGAAGAAGCTGCTGTCTCTCAGGAGAGTCTGTTTAGAGGCCCCCATGGTCCTAGGACATATGCAGACCCACCCACTCTAGGAACCATAGCCGGGGCAACAGCTGGAGGGGCGCCAGTTGCATACAGGAAGGAGGTGAAGTGACTGGAAAAGGGGCGAATGCTGAGCAACCAGCATTGTTCCCTCTCAGACCCCTCCCCCATATACAGCACCACAAGGTGGTGAAACACGTCACCCAGCACTGGCAAATATGCAAGGCTTTGCCCCTTACAACGTAACAGGTGCAACAGCTCTACCTAAGACACAGAGGCAAACACAGGATGCTGTCAAGTTGAGGAGACAGAGATGTATGACCCAAAAGAGGGAACAGATCAAGGCTCTAGAGGGAGAACTAAGTGAGGAGGAGATAACCAGCCTACAGACATAGAGTTCTGAACACTGGTGATAATGGTGCTCACAGAAATAACTGAGTATGGCAATTGCATAAGGGGAGAAGTGAAAGCTATACTAAATGAAATGAAAAAAAAAAAAAAAAATCCACATGAAACCAATGTGGAAGGGATGAAAGCCAGGATTCAAATCAATGATTTGAAACATAAGAAAAAAATAAATAGTCAACCAATAAAGAAAGAGGAAACAAGAATTGAAAAAAACAAGGAGAGGCTTAGGAACCTCTGGGACAACTTTAAATGTACCAACATTCTAATCATAGGGGTTTCAGAAGGAAAAAAAGGAAGAGCAAGAAATTGAAAGCTGATTTGAAAAAATAGTGATGGAAAATTTCCCTAATTTGGAAAAAAATGTATATATATTAAATAAGTCCCTTTAACATTTCATATGGGTTGGTGATGATGAACTCCTTTAGCTTTACCTTGTCTGAGAAGCACTTTTCCTGCCCTTCCATTCTGAATGAAAGCTTAGCTGGACAAACTAGTCTTGGTTTAGGTCCTCATTATTCTACCAAATCTCTCTTCATCCTTTTAAACTATATTCAAGTGTCTCCTTTTCTGCAACTCTCCCAGCTTAATATGTATCTCCAGGAAGCACAAAGAGTCCCAATCAAGCTAGACCCAAAGAGAACCACACCAAGACACATCATAATGAAAATGCCAAAGGTTGAAGATAAAGAGAGAATCTTAAAACCAGTAAGAGAAAAGGAGAGTTACCTACAAAGGAGTTCCCATTAGACTATCTGTGGATTTCTCAAAAGAAACTTTACAAGCAAGAAGGGATTCAAGAAGTATCAAACTGATGAAAAGCAAGGGCCTACAACCCAGATTATTCTATCCAGCAAAGCTATCACTCAGAATGGAAGAGCAAAGGTGCCAGCCTGCAAACCCAAAGATCGCTGGCTTGATTCCCAGCCAGGGCACATAACCAGGTTGCAAGCCAGGTCTCCAGGCAGGTCCATAGCTGGAGGCAGGTGAAAGGCAACCACACATTGATGTGCCCTGACTGATGATCAAACCAACAACCTGGTAGTCAACCTTGTCTCTGACTGTTGCCTCAACAGTAACCCTTCCAATACCTAATCGATTACCAAGTGGCTGACTACTTTTTATATGTCTAGAATCCAACCACTTTTTTCATGAGTTCCACTAGCCCAGATTAATATTATTTTCTACAGTTACAGTTTTCTAAAACCTACTCTCTCTGCCTTCACTCTAACTGTAATTCTAATTCTTTCTTCAAACTGCAATTAGCTTTCCAGTTGGCTTAAGACTCTTACAAGGCCCTGTTTGATCTAACCCAGCCCTGCTTTTTAAGCTAAGTTTCTTTCAGTCTCAAATGTGTCACTCTCTTACCCCTAAGACTTCACATACATTATTCTCTCTACTTGAGATACTTTCCTTACACCTTTTAACCTGGCTAACTCTTACTCAAACGTCAGGCCTCAAATTACCCATCACATATTCTAGGCCCTATCCTAATTCCCAAAATAGTTAACAGCCTGCTGTCATTTGTCTCCCATCCTATAATGTCCCTGTCCTCAAGAAATTTACAATCTAATATAAACGAACACAATTAAAGTGGTCACTACAATAGATAAGAAGTATACAGAAAAGGAGTCTTTTTTTTTAAGCTGGGAGAGTTGCAGAAAAGGAGACACCTGAATATAGTTTAAAAGGATGAAGAGAGATTTGGTAGAATAATGAGGATCTACAACCAAGACTACTCTGTCCAGCTAAGCTTTCATTCAGAATGGAAGGGCAGAAAAAGTGCTTCTCAAACAAAGTAAAGCTAAAGGAGTTCATCATCACCAACCCATATAAGATGTTAAAGGGACTTATTTAAGAAAAAGAAGAAGGTAAAAACTATGAACATTAAAATGACAACAAACTCACAACTATCAACAACTGAATCTAAAAAATAAAAATAAAAACTAAGCAAACAACCAGAATAGGAACAGAATTATAGGTCAGGAAATCATTTGGAGAGTTATCAGCTGGGAGAGGGAAGGAGGAGAAATAGAGAAATGGTACTGGGATGAAGAAGCATAATTGGCGGGTACAAAATGGACAGGAGGATGTTAAGAACAGTATAGGAAAGGGTGAAGCCAAAGAACTTACATGCATGACCCATGAACATAAGCTAAGGGGGTTGGGACTGTTGGAGGGAAGTGGGGTACTGGGCTGAGGGGAGCAAAGGGAACAAAAATTAAAGGACAACTCTAACAGCATAATCAATAAAGTATACTTAAAAATAAATTTATAACATACTGTATTGTACACTTGGAAGTTGCTGAAAGTAGAGCTGTAATGTTCTTAATGTAGTATAGCCATATAATGGAATATTATTCAGCCATAAAAAGGAATGAATTAATGATACCTGCTACCACCACATGGATGAACCTTGAAGAAGCCAGTCTCAAATGACTACATGTTATATGACTCCATTTATATAAAATGTCCAGAATAGGCACAGAGACAGAAATTAGTGGTTTCTTAAGTGCTAGAGGGGATGGGATGGTTAGGGAGTGAGTGATATTAAAGGGTACAGCTTTTTTTTTTTTTTTTTTTTGAGGTGATGAAAATGCTCTAAAATTGACTGTGGTGATAGCTGCCATATCTGTGAATAAAAACCATTTAATTGTACACTTTAAATGGGTGAGGGGTTTGCTATATTAATTATATCTAACTAAAAGTGTTAAGGAAGGAATGAAAGAATGGAGGAAGGAATGAAGAGAGGGAGGAAGGAAAGGAAGGAGAAAGGAAGAAAGAAAAGGAGGGAAGGAGGGAGAGAGAAGAGAGAGAAACAGAGACAGAAAGAGAGAAGGGGAAAGGGGGAGGGGGAGGGGGAGGGAAGGGAAGGGAAGAAAGGAAAGGGAAGGCTGCTGTGAGAGCCCTCGCTTCCAAAATACTAAGTCTCTTCAGGGACACTGCTGGTAGTCTCTTCTTCAAGGCCCCATTGGGTAGCCTTGGGCAATTAGCAGAGGGAAGGCAGCTTCCTTACTAAAACCTCCCAGCAATGCTAAGTTGTTCTGATGTTTTGCTAAATGACATATTTATCACATGGCTATAAAGCTGCAGTAAATTAAAATCAAACCCCTCCATTTTTCAGTTCTAATCTCTAAGTGAATATGTAATGGGGGGTACATACTAGAAAACTGACTACTAAATCAAATTCAAATTCTAAATAAAACTACACTGAAATACTAGAGCCCTAGCTGGTGTGGGTCGGTGGGTTGAATGCCAGCCTGTAAACCAAAAAGGTGCTGGTTCGCTTCACAGTCAGGGAACATGCCTGGGTTTTGCGCCCGGCCCCCAATTGGGGGTGTGTGAGAAGCAACTACACATTGATGTTTCTCTCCCTGTTTCTCCTTCCCTTCCCCTCTCTCTAAAAATAAATAAATAAAACCTTTAAAATAATAAAATGCCAGAAATAAAATTGTAAGATTTTGGTTGAGTGACTTCTTTTGTGGCTAATTATCCTGATGATATATTAATAATATTTGCAAGGGACAATAGAAGAGGTGAAAACCTACAAACTCCTGCAATTAGCATCCTGATAATGTATCAAAGAAACATTAATAAAACAGATTCAACAATGTTTTATTTGCTCTTTAAAGCCCACATAACAGACACGGTTTTAATGCTGCATAATGTGCTACCTTAGCAACATATGGTACTTATGAGATAAAATAGATTCACCAACACAGAGTAACACCAAGGTGTAGATAACATTCAGCACTCAGGTCATCACTGGGGCCTGGCTTGGTGCTCCCCTGCTCAATGTTGACAGTAAATGAACAAGTACAGTAGCTAAGGCCTAAAACGGGCCTAGGAACTAGGATCATGACAGTCACCCCACCTAGTAAACCACTCAGACAAGTAAAGAGATTCTGAAGAAGAATCCAGAACGAAGATCAGAAGATATCAGTTGTGATCTGGAGGCTAACTGTATAGCGGCAGAGGTTGTATTGTAATTCGCCCACTAAGCTTACTCTTGTAAATTCTCCAGAAAAAGAAACAAAACAGAATGCTGGAGGAGTTGCTCCCACATGGGGTGAGTTTACTGCATGAAATGAATCCAGGCAGCACAAGGAGTACAGCGACCAGATACTCCCTTAAGGATCAAGGCACTCATTCCTCTGTCAGGAGAGCTGGCTCCTAGTAGCCCACAACCATCTTCCTCCACAAACTGCCTTCAACGGAAACCATGGGTTGAGTTCTCTGAAAGCAGACACTGAGATGGACTTTGGGACATAAGATACTTATTTAGAACTCACGCTGTGAAGGAAAGACAACGGAAGCAGGACTGAGAGGAGGAAAAGTCAAGTTTCAATACAGGCCTGACCACCAAGTATAGCTCTTCCGAAGCAACGACTGCCGTCCCAGTTCTATGTTAGACGGAGGCAGATGGAGCTTTATACCCTGATCTTGCTCAGCCATTTGCAACCTGCCCACAGGAGATGGTGACCGCAGGTGAAAAATACACCGTCTTTAACTTATTTTAATTACATTATTATATAGAGGTCTTTAACTTATTTTAATTACATTATTATATAGAGATACATAAGTAGGTCCTCACAATACAATAATTCAAACAATAGAGATTAAACTAAATCTCTTCATGGTCACTACCCATTTCCCCTTTCTCTTCACAGAGATGTAAATCCTGTCAGAGTTTTTCAATGCTTTTTCAAAAACTGTGTATCTAAAATGTAGAGAATTATTCTGAATAAACTATATTAAGGACTAGCATTTTAAAACAACAAAGGGTAGATATTAGAGATTTTCCTACTATCAGTAAATTGTAGGACTGCTGAGCTTAATGACTTTTTCATATAACTCCTGAATCTATTCTTTCCATTTAATTCAATTTGACCCACAAGTTCCTCACTCTCAGGTCAGCCCACATTTAAATCCAGACAATTTTGAAGTGTCAGGCTAGCTCCAGAGTTGCAAAAAGGACTGACTAAAGTCTCTGTCACACCTGCATCACTTTAATCTCACTGCCCTCCCAGGCTCACTTCCCTCACTCCATCACAAGTGTTGTTTCTCAATAAACCTTTTGCAAGCAAATCTCCATTTCAGAGTCTATTTCCCAGGAAACATAAGCTAAAAATCCCAATTCAGTAGGAAGGTGAAATTAAAAAGTAGCTAGGACCTACTCTGTTCAGTAACCTCCTAGGACACTATTGTATCTCAGCTATAGGGCAAATCATGACAACTCAGCTGTCGACGGCACAACTTGAAGCCATCATCCCATTGAGACAAACAAACAAAAAGGCAACTTACACAGCAGCATTTGGGTAAGTAGCAGACAGGATGAATATATCAGAGATGCCAAAACTGAAATATTTAACTAGTAAAAGAAGCAAAAAGTAGATCTCTGTTAACCTTTCAGGTAATAAAGTAACTGTTCAATCCACAACCTGAAAATGAGTAAAATAAGAAAGATTTATGAATAATCACATTCACCCATATTATATACATCAAGGCTCAAAGGCAACAGAGGAATTAATTGCAGAATTTTAATCAAATAAAGGAGATTCTTTGGCATAGATTAGTGGTTCCTAAACTTATTTTGAGTTATGGATTCCTTTGAGTATTAAATAACAGTTATGGATTGTTTTCTCTCAGAAATGTCCATATGTTTTTGTAAAATCTGAAAATAATTTCAGGAAAGCATGGATCCCTGAAAGCCACCTACCATTGCCAGGTTAAGGACCCCTGGCCTAAATCAGACTTATACCTCTCTAACCCATGTTAACTTAAAAGGCAAAAAAGATGCTAACCAAACAATGCAGATGAATAAAATACCCTGTCTTTAACTTATTTTAATTACATTATTATATAGAAATACATAAGTAGGTCCTCACAATACAATAATTCAAACAATAGAGATTAAACTAAATCTCTTCATGGTCACTACCCATTTCCCCTTTCTCTTCACAGAGATGTAAATCCTGTCAAAATTTTTCAATGCTTTTTCAAAAACTATGTATCTAAAACATAGAGAATTATTCTGAATAAACTATATTAAGGACTAGCATTTTAAAACAACAAAGGATAGATATTAGAGATTTTCCTACTATCAATAAATTGTAGGACTGCTGAGCTTAATGACTTTTTTTTATATAACTCCTGAATCCACTCTTTGCACTTAATTTAATTTGACCCACAAGTTCCAAGCCTGGTTTGGAACAAACTAGTGTATACTTAAATAAAAAAATAAATTCAACCAATATTTATCAAGCACATTTCTATGTAAATCACTATGCTTAAGTGCTGTCTATGGAGCAGTGAGTGGTTCCCAAATATTTAAACCTGGAGACACTGTCAAAAATACTGATTCCTACCGGGGGAAAAAAATGTAAATACAAATTCCTGAGCCCCATTCCAATCACAGTTAATTAGAATTTCCAAGAGTGGAACCCCAGGATCTGTATTTTACCAAAGCTTCTCAAGTGACTTGAATACAGTGTAAACAGCCAATGCTAGGAATCACTATTATGAAAACCATAGAAAAGGACAAGACAATGTTCTCAATCCAATTCCACAAAGACCCCTTAAAAACCTATTATGAAACCTACTAGATATTATGCTAGATGCTGAATATATTATAGGACAGTCTTTGCCCTGGAAGTGTTTTCAGACTGGAAGGGAAGATAATACTTGTAATAAACAACTGTAACACATGCTGAAAGTGGACAGTGCTATCTGTCCCCATTCTTCCCCCCACTAAAATGTATGCTCCATGAAAGCAGGAACTTTGCTTTATTCATTGCCATATCTTCAGTGGCTAGGCCACAGTCTAGCACATAATAGGTACTCAATAAATAACTGAGGAATAATGTATAGGAATAAAGTGGAAAGAAAGTTTTTACTTTCAACTAAGTGGCTAAGGAAATGGCACTTTTAACAATTAATGTATAGACTGTTAAGAGGCAGGGAAGGAGAAAAAAGAGAATGTAAGTTCATAGTACGGCTACAATATGTAAGAAATCCCAAGCTTTTTTAGAATACATAATCTCATTTAACTATTATATGAACATTTTGAGATAGTATTGTGTCTCCATTTTACAGATGGAGAAACTGGCACAGAGAGGTTAAGTAACTTGTCGTTCCAAGTTACACAGCTAGAAAGTGACAGAACTAGAATGTGAACCCAGGTCTCCAAAAGTAAGGCTTAGGAATTTAGATCTCATTCCCAAGAAACAACACCTTTGAAGGTTTTCTTTCTTTCTTTCTTTTTTCCCCTATTTTGGAATGTTTGCTTTTTAAAATACCAACTTCATTGTAATTCATATCTTATAAAATTCACCCTTTTAGAGTATACAATTCAGTGGTGTTTAGTATATTTATTAATGTGAGCAACATCACTACTAATTTTAGAAAATTTTACCATCCCAAAAGGAAACTTCACACTCATTAGCAATTACTTTCCCTATCCCAGCCCGCATAAACCACTAATCCACTTTCTGTCTCTAGGATTTGCCTATTCTGGACCTGTCACATAACAGAATCATAAACATGTAGTCTATTTTTAAAAAACTGTACTGTGACAAAATAATACATAAGATTTACCATTTAACCACTTTTAAGTCTACAGTTCTATACCATTAAGTACATTCACAGTGCTGCACAAACATCACCACTATCCATCTCCAGACCTTTTCTATCAACCTATATAAAACCCTGTGTACCTATTAAATAATAACTCTCCATTTATCTCTCTCCTCAGCCCCTGGCAACCTCTATTTTACTTTCTCTGTGAATTTGCTGATTCCAGCTAGGTAGCTCATATAAATGGAGTAAAAATTTTTGCCCTTTTGTGTCTAGCTTATTTCATTGACATAACATCTTTAAGGTTCACCCACGTTATGGCATGTATCAGGAGCACCTTCCTGCTTAAGGTTGAATAATACTCCATTGTATGTATGTACCAAAGTTTGTTTATCCGTTGATGGGACACCTGGCTTGCTTCTACTTTTTGGCTAATACTTAGTGACTAATACTGCCATAAACATGGATGTACAAATACCTGTTTGAGTTCCCCCTTTCAATTGTTTTGGTTATGTGCTGAGAAACGAAATTTCTGGATCATATGATAATTCTTGTTTAATTTTTTGAGGAACTGCCATACCACTTTCCAGAGCAGCAGCAACACCATTTTCTATATCTACTAGTGATGCACTAGGGTTCCAATTTCTCCATATACTTACTAACAGTTGTAATTTTCTGGTGTTGTTTTTTTTTTGGTTTATTTGTTTTAATAATAGCCATCCTAATAAATGGGTATGAAGGGATTGTCACTTTGTGGTTTTGAGTTTCATTTCCCTGTGATAAGTGATGTTTGTATCTGCATTTCTTTATTGTCCATTTGTATGTTTTCTTTGTATAAGTATGTACTTAAGTCCTTTTCCCTTTTTTTTTCTTTGCTTTTTTTAAAAGATTTTATTTATTATTTTTAGAGAGAGGGGAAGGGAGAGGGGGAGAGAGACATCAGTGTATGGTTGCCTTTCACCTGCCTCTAGCTAAGGACCTGGCTGGAGACCTGGCTTGCAACCTGGTTATATGCCCTGGCTGGGGATCGAACCAGCAACCTTTGGGTTTGCAGGTTGGTGCCTTATCTACTGTGCCACCAATCAGGGTTCCATTTTTTATCACATTGTTTTTTGCTGTTGAGTGGTAAGAGTTCTGGACATTAATTTCTTATCAAGACATGTTGTTTTTAAGTTACTAATAAGGTATCCATTTGGAAATATCTAGCAAGCAAATACACAGGCTAATTTAGGAGAAACAAGGATACAGGCTTAACAGTTATATTATTTACCTGGTAACACTTATACTTTTACATATATTAGTTTATTTAGAATCTTACAAAAATCCTGGCACTTTTACAGGTAAGAAATTAAGGCAGATCTCCCGATTCTAAATCCCAATATAAGATTATTTAGAAGTGTATCAGGGATTCGAAGGGAAAAAGATGGCCTAGCCAATAGAATTCTGGATCCCACCCCCTCCCAACTCCCAAACAGCTCAAAGTTTCCGGCTGCAGCAAACTGGAATGTCATTTAGATTTCATTTGAAAATGAACAGAGTTGCTATAAACAAAAGTTAAGACACTACCTTATATGATGCTACCTTTATTCATAAAATAGTCATTGAATCTATAGAAATAAAGGATATTGCTAAATAAGAAAGCCTAGGCAAGAAGATACATCCTACTTTTGCAAAGTTAGAGAGTAAAGAAGGAAGGTAGAAAGAAAACCAGAATGGTGAAGTAAAACAAAAATCTAGGAAGAAGCATTTCAAGAGGAAGGTATAGTAGGCTACAGAAAATTCTATACAAAGGATATGAAGGATGAGGACTGGACATGGATACTGTGTTCGGCAACTATGTGGTCACTGGTGACATTTTAAGAGATTGATTTTTTTTAACTTTTTTTTTTTAAGATTTTATTTATTTCCAAAGAGACAGGAGGGGAGAGAGGTAGAGAGGGAAAGAAACATCAATGTATGGTTGCCTTTCACCTGCCTCCAGCCACAGGTCTTGGCTGGAGACCTGGCTTGCAACCTGGTTATGGGCCCTGGCTGGAGAACAGAACCAGCGATCTTTGGGTTCTCAGGCCAGCACCAATCCTCTGTGCTATCTGCTAGGGCAAGAGATTGATTTTAACATAGCAAGTGAAAACACAAGTCAAATGGAAAAGGCTTCAGAGGTGGGGAGAAGGTTGAAGAAGATAACAAATACTAACAATTTTGGTATAATAGCAGAAAATGTTTACATAGTACCTAATTAGTGCTGGGCATTGCCCTACATACTTTACCTTAATTTATCCTTAAAACAGACGTAGTGAGGAGCCAGAAATCTGACAATACCTGCTGCAAAGTCTCCACATGCATGTGATTATACTATACTACATTATATTAGTGATAATATAAATGGTACATATATACAAAGTACAATAATATAATATTAAGAGAAAAGATTAACAAGATTATTTTTTTACCACAGGGAACTATAACATGGAAAAGGATTTCTATACTGCTGCCATCATGTATGTTAATGATACTTGCTAGTCATGTCAGTTTGGCAGGTGTTGATACATCTAAGCAAAATAAAAACAGGCTGCACTTCCTGTCAAAATAGTGGTGGTAGTAAACACAGCACACCTCCTTGCACAACCACATCAAATTATAACAAACTACCGAACCACCATCATTCAAAACCATCAGAAATTGAGCTGAATGGATGTCCTACAACTACGGAACTCAAGAAACCACATCGAGACTGATAAGAGAGACAGAGACATGAAACAGGCTGGTCCCACACCCATGTGCAGTGGATAAAAATTGGGAGGGATACAGGAACTAGGTGTCCCAGTCCCACACCAGGCTACCCAGCCCAGGGTTCCAGTGCCAGGAAGATAAGTTTCCATAACTTCTGAATGTAAAAACCAGCAGGGATTGAGACTGTAGAAGATAGAAACTGCTAGAATCCCAGGCAGTTCCTCTTAAAGGTCCAGTGCACAAATTTATTTGGACTCACTCCCTCTGAGCTCCAGCATAGAGCAGGAGATTAAGACATCAGAGCCCTGGCTGGTGGATCAGTGGATAAGGCGCCAGCCTGTGAATCCAAAGGTCGCTGGTTCAATTCCCAGCCATGGCAACATAACCAGGTTGCAAGCCAGGTCTCTAGCCAGGTCCTTAGCTGGAGGCAGGTGCAAGGCAACCATGCATTGATGTCTCTCTCCCTCTCTGCCTCTCTTCCTTCCTCTCTCTCTAAAAATAAATAAAATCTTAAAAAGGAAAAAAAGGGCATCAGAGACATACAGATAGGAAGTGCATTGTCTGGAATTGTCTGGCATCAGGGCAAGGGACAGGGGGCAGCTTTCTCCCATATAGAAGGGCTGGCTGAGGCCACTATTCCTTTTCTGACCCCTCCCCCCACAAAGCCACAAAACCAGCAGGTAGGCACCATATCTGAGATTCCATCAACCTGGCTCACAGTTTGCCTTACCCTGGTGATTCCTTAAGGCCCTTCCTCACCCAACTTTCAGGCCACCCAAGCTGTTTCTAGTGACTTTTCCATAGGAATAGCTTGTCTTGGCCCATGCTTCAGATTTTCTAAAATTATCTCCAACAACCAGCATCTGGCTTCAGTAAGCATCTAGTATTACAGAACATAGAAATCAATACAGAAGGAACTTCATGAAGAGTTAATCTAACTTGTCCATAATCGTGTTTTCGATTTTCTTAAATATTAAACATAATTTTAAAATTTATCAGTGGACTTATATTAAAATAAAGCAATATACCCAGTTGTCACTATTTCTTAAGTTATTCACTTTCCACATAGTAACTATGTCTGTTATTACAAAACATGGTGTTAAGTGCTATTTTATATTTCTATCCAATACTCAATATAGAAATTATGTTCTAATTTGCACAGAACATTAAAAATATTTAGTTTCTTTTACAAATGAGTGAATGAGTGAAAAAACATGAAGAAAATATATTGACATTGCCTTTATACAAGTGTCTTTTGATGGTGACAATGACAAGGAATGTATATACTTCTATGTAAGATCCTTCCAAAACACAAATATTATTTAAGTGGAAGAGGAATAATTTTACTGAGATCCATTAATAAACCTAAAGATAAGTAACAGAATAGATTGAAGTAGAAAAGAAAGTTGACATAACATGATCTATAAGCATTTGTGTAATAAACATTACATAATGCTTTGATTGCCTAAAATAAGTTTTAAAATATTGATAACACTAATAAAGGTGATCATTTTTCTAGAGCAGTGCTTTTAAAACTTGGCTGTACATAAAGCTACCTAGAAGCTTTTTAAAAATTCTTAAGTTCAGTTCTCTTCTCAACAGATTCTGATTTAATCAATTGGGGTAAGTCCTGGTCACTATCTTTTTAAAAACCTTCCTAGGTGACTTTAATGTGAAACCAAGACTGGAACCCACAAGCCCTGCCTGGTTGGTGACTCAGTGGATAGGTGCCAGCCTGCTAACCCAAAGGTCACTGGTTCAATTCCCTGGCCAGGGCACATAGCCAGGTTGCAAGCCAGGTCTCCAGCCAGGTTCATAGCTGGAGGCAGGTGAACATACATTGATGTTTCTCTCCCTCTCTGCCTCTTTCCCTTCCCCCCTCTCTGAAAATAATAAATAAAATATTTTTTTAAAAATACTGGAACCCACTATTCTTTCCTTTAAAATCAAATTTTTGAAGTATAAAATTTACCAATTTTATGTGTACAATTCAGTAAGTTTTGACAAATGAATACAGTTATAAAACCACTACCATAATCATGACATAGAACATTTCTATCATACAAAAAGGTTTAGAGTCTAATCAATCTATATTTGATTCTAGGGTAGGAAAATACAACATACTTTGTAATGAATTCTACCACAAATGGGTAAACAATTATTTACTGAGCCTTACATTGTACAAGACAAAATGTTCAATGACTGTATCAGGAACCAGTTAATAATAAATAAGCTTCAAGGGTGTTTTTAAATCTATGCAATGTTTGAAAAATCACAAACATCCAGAAATTACAAAACACCCATATACCTCCTAGGCTTCAGTTAGATATAAATCAATGAAAAGATACTATATAAATATTTTAAAAGTTATATAACAATTCTTTCAGTTTATTGATTTAAGAAAGAGAGAGACATCGAAGTCTTTGAGAAACATCCATCAGTTGCCTCCTATACGCATCCAGACTGGGGATCAAACTTGCAACTTGGAGCCCTGACTGGTGGCACAATGGGTAAGGCTCCGTCCTGCGAACCCAAAGGTTGCTGATTTGATTCCCAGTCAGGGCATGTAACCAGGTTGCAAGCCAGATCTCCAGCCAGGTCCCTAGCTGGAGGCAAGTGAAAGGCAACCCATACATTGATGTTTCTCTCCCTCTCCCTCTTCCCCTCTCTCTGAAAAATAATAAATAAAACCTTTAAAAACAAAACAAAACAAAAACCTGCAACCTGGATATGTGCCCTGTTGGAAAACTGAACTCGCACCCTTTTGGTGTATGGGAGGACACTTCAACCAACTTGAGCCATGTGGCCAGAGCTTAAAAAGTTATATAACAATTTACGCACTCATTCAATAAACATTTATCGAGTACAAACAGGTATATCACAATACACGTAAGGGGGAGATCAACTTTTATCAACAGTGAGGACCAAGAATTAGTCGGCTATATATAATTAGTAAAAGTAACAGGGCAATTTGGTATATAATAGTAACACTAATATTACAGAGTTGATCATTTTTTTAAATTTAAGATTGTATTTATTATTTTTAGAGAGAGGGGAAGGGAGGGAGGTAGACAGGGAGAGAGAAACATCATTGTTTAGTTGCCTTTCACCTGCCTCCAGCTACGGACCTGGCTGGAGACTTGGCTTGCAACCTGGTTATGTGTCCTGGCTGGGAATTGAACCAGTGACCTTTGGGTTTACAGGCTGGAAGAATAGATTATCTTGACATACGGCCTTGATGATAGGCTAAAAGTGGCCAGAAGCATGCTGCCTATATTAAGAAAAAGACTATAAATAAACCACAGGTAGAAAATTCACATAAAAGTAATCTGAAATGAGTATTTAATAGTCTATATCAAATAAACTCTAATTCTAAAGCATATAACTTGGGGTTTAGAAACTAGATAAGACATGGTTCATATGCTTTCAGGGTTACCTATTTCTAAAGATGAGTTATAAATGGTATGCGTGAAAAATTCTACAGTAATCTGTTCATCCATGTATGAGCCAGATTGCACAGTCATCACTTTTTCATAAATAATATAAACCAGAGGCCCTGGCTGGTGGCACAGTGGCTAAGGCACTGGCCTGCAAACTCAAAGGTCACTGGTTTGATTCCCCATCCAGAGCACATAACCAGGTCTCCAGCCAGATCTATAGCTGGAGGTAGGTGAAAGGCAACCATACATTGAGGTTTCTCTCCCTCTCTGTCTCTCTCCCTATCCTTCTCTCTAAAAATAACAAATAAAATCTTAAAAAAAAAAGAAAAAAAAATATATATATAAACCAGAATAATGACAAGTTTAACATTTAACCACTTATTTGTCAAAAGTTTCACATGTATTAAAAATATTAAATAATCATGCTAAATGAATTAAATTGAAATAATGCTTACCTAGTTAAAAAACTATGATTTCTAAATTTAAGCTACATCCAATGTAAAAATGATTAAAATTCACATGAAATTCTCTTATGCAACCAAAAACAAGTATGAGACACTGTTATGAGTTGAATTGTGTCCCCATCAGAAATGGTGTGCTCAGCCCTGGCTGGTGGCACAGTGGATAAGGCACTGGCCTCTGAACCCAAAGGTCGCTGGTTTGATTCCCCAGCCAGGGCACATGACCAGGTTGCAAGCCAGCTCTCTAGCCAGGTCTGTGGCTGCAGGCAAGTGAAAGGTAACCACATTGATGTCTGTTTCCCTCTACCTCTCTCCCTTCCCCTCTCTCTGAAAATAATTAATAAAATCTTAAAAAAAAAAAAAAAAAGTGGTGTGCTGACCATGACTTTATTTGGAAATAGGGTCATAGAACATGTAATTGGTTAAAATGAGGTCATATTGGAGTAGGGTGGTCCCCTAATCCATATGACTGCTGTCTTTACAAAATGACCGCATGAAGACAAGATACACACAGGAAGAATGCCATGTGACAAAGAAGGCAAAGACCGGAGTTATGCAGCTGTGTGCCAAGGAAAGTCAAAGACTGCTGGCTAACCTCCAGATGCTATGAAGAGGCAAAGAAGGATTCCCTATAGGTTTCAGAAAGTGCAAAGCCCTGAAGAAATCTTGATTTCAGACTTTTAGCCTCCAGACCATGAGAGCATACATGTGCCACCCAGAATATGGTACTTAGTTCCAGAAATCATGGAAGACTAATGATGCATTTCCAGTATCTCTCTCGTACATTAATTTACCAACATATTAATGGCTTGAGTTTAAAAAATTACTTTCTAAAGTCTAATACAGTAAACTTGACTTTTTGGGATATATTTTTAACATGTGTGTATATATTCATATAATCATCACCATAACAGGATACTAACAGTAGGTGTCTTGATTTTTAATAGCTATTACATTAACAAGAGAAAAGAAATTGCTTCACGTAGGCATACAGTTCCATCCTTTTCACTTCAAAATTTAGATTTTGTACTCACACTTCAAGAACATTTTAAAGGCCCCAGGGTAAAAAGAGAAAAAAAACAACCTCAAAATCAATTTACTACTTTTAGTTTATTCATTATCTTTAAAATCTAAAGCTCTATCCCATGAGAAAATCACCTTCAGTTAAGAATTCACCTCAAGCTTTCATTTGAAGAAACTGGTAAGTTTATCATTCTTCCCACAAAACAGATGGTCAACATAAAAGATACACATATGTTGTAACACTCATACTACTTAATACTATGAGTTCATTATATGCACAAGATTGAAGTTTTTTTTATTATCTTTTAATACCACATTCATACCCAAGCTTCTCTTTCTTTCCTTTTTTTATATTACACTGAGATGTCATTCTTAATGTTCACTAGTCAGCAAACATTGATTAAAGACTTTGTGTGATGTGGTTGGTGGGAAGGAAGAAGTAGAGAACTCATTGCTAAAAAAAAAGAAAAAAAATGGCAAAGTAATTTTAAAACTTGGTTAAATTTCTACATAAAAACATGTTACCACTTACCACATAAAGGCATGCCCTCTGCCTCCTATTTTGGAGTATCTTACATATAAATTAAATAACTTTTTGCCACATGAAGTTTTGTTATGATTTTATATCTAGTCTAAGATGAGTAACTTCCTGAAATGGACCTTTTTAATTATAATTAACTTTGTAACTACACTTTTTCCACATAAGGTAGTAAAGATTATCCAATGATAAATTACATGATTACATGAACTAAAAATAGCCTAGGGTTTTGTTGCAGTCTACTATCAGAATCTATGAAAATGTCTGGATATTTATATAATTAGGATATACCAGCACAAAAAGCCCCTGTATGCCTTTACCCTATTTTTTAAAATCTAAATATATAAGTGTAATATTTCTGCATTTAGAGAAAAACTGTTCATGTTCCTTTTCCCTAAACTCAGATTTCCTTCAAAAAGTACAAATTTCCTTTTAAGTTTTACATTTGATCTTAGCCAAAAGGCCAAGAAGCAAGCCTTTTAAGTTTTATCAAACAAAAAATATTAATTTAAAATATGTCCCTGGCTGGTGTGGCTCAGTGGATTGGCACCAGCCTGTGAACCCAAGGGTCCATGGTTTGATTCCCAGCCAAGGCACATAACCAGGTTGCAAGCCAGGTCTCCAGCCAGGTCCCCAGCTGGAGGCAGGTGAAAGGTAACCATACTGTTGATGTTTCTCTCCCTTTCTTCCTCCCTCCCTTCCCCTCTCTCTAAAAATAATAAAATCTTTTAAAATAGATAAATAAAATATGATGGTAGCAAAAAAATTGTACACATTTAAAAATTATTAGTAAATTATAGTTGTCCCATTCTTATACCATCTGCAGGCTCCTGAATAAGTATTTTCACAAGGTTTATATTACTGCTATTTCCATTGGTTTCTTAATCAGGTAAAAAACACAGATGCCTAAAGCATCTGAACTGTATTACCTTCATAATACTGAGAGGAGACTCAAAGTCTGAAGTCTATTTGCAACCTACAGATGTCCATGAAAAGACTAATTTACAATTTCCCCTTTTTAAAAAGAATAGTACTTCTGATTCAACACTGTTATGTAAAAGAAATGTATTCTTTGAGTTTTTAACAACCTACAGCTCTCCCATTTGTTTACATCAAGCTGGGAAAGTTTTAGTTCTGATTCAAAACCTGATGTTTTCTACAGTGTTTTGTTTTTCAGCCATTCCATGATTTCCCATTATCAGAGTCCATGTGAAAAGTAATCAGAAGTTACTGAATTTAACATAACTACTTTTTGTACAAGTTTTTGTTGTTGTCTAATTTGTTTTCCTTCAAAAAATTTTTGTTATGCTATTTTCTTTGTTTTTAAAATGTATTTACTTTTATTTTAAGGTCTTTTGTTTTCTTCATTTAGATCCCCTTAGGAATCTTTTCTTTAAAAGAATGTGGTTATAGAAATACCCTATCTTCCCTTCCTTCCTGAAGCATCAGACTTCACTAACTTCCCAATTCTGAGGTTATAACTATAGCTTAGAAACAGTTAAGTAATATGTAGAATTTTTAATTAGCACCACTTAGTAATTAACTTGAGTTTGAAGTGGAGTTATAAACTGAAGAGCATAACTACCCTGCTTTCTAAATTACTTTCTCACTCATCTTTTGGCAATACTTTTATAAAACTTCTCTTCTAGGTTAAGTCACATACTCGCATTTTAAATTTAAGAGATGAGGGATGAGTTTCTAATTTTACACATTAAAAGGTGGGTCATACCAGGTACAGAATTCATAATGAAACACAATGGCATATCCTTTTCTTCCATACTCCTTAGCATAAATTAAGGACAGTAGACTAAAAATTACACACGTCATGGTACTCAAATAGCATTACACACCTAAAAGTGATTCATTCATTCTCCAACCTACCTTCATCTATGAAATCCAAAGTAAGAATCTTATGTCTTTTTTTTCCAGTCCCCAAAACTAGCATACAAAAACTCATCACCCCCAACAGGCATGCTAACTACCCTACCATATTATGAAAGAAAAATATCTGATTGAAACATCACCTGAATCACCCACAAAATCCAATTTCATTTGGAACTTGACATTATAGTCACTTTCCAAATATACATCTCTTTAAAACTTTTCCTCTCTCATTTTTCCCTTCAAGTATGAAAATTCTTTCAAATCCATCTGTTACTATAAAACAACCACTTAAATTGACACTCTTCAATTTAAAATACTGTAAACTAGAACCTCAAAAGTTAACTGATCTCAGCTTGTACAAAGAATAAAGTTTATAGACTAATAGAGAAATTCCTATATTTATTTTCATGTTTTCAGTATTTCAGTGTCAAAGCTGTACCTCTTAATTATCTGATTATTCAATTTATTCATTTATTCTTTCAAAAATACACACAAGTATACAAAGGACTAGGCTTTTTCAAATAAAACTTCCTCAATCCATTGTTACTGTATTCTGACAGAGGATGAATTTAGATAAATTTACATTTCACATTTGTAAAACAAATTGTGATATACTTTTGTTTTAAAAAGAAACACAGGATTCAGTGATTCTTGATAACTATAAACAAATAATTTTATATCAAACACCATAATGTTCTACTTTTCAAAAAACAAAAAAAATCAATTATGTTAGTTTTACCTGGGTAGAAGAGAGCTAGATGTTTGGAGTATGTGTGCGTGCTCCTGTGCTTAATTCTAAAATCCACCTCTCTCCAATTCCTTTCAAAAATCAATATTTTTCAATAAATATGAGCATACAATGTATAATAAAGTGCATAAAGATAATGTGTACTTCCAAAATGCTATAATAATCCAACAGAAAAAATGCATCTGTGCTTTACTTTCGCAAGTAGCAAGTCAATGTTAAACAATGTCATTTTTCCCCCTTTCTCCCTAACCATTACACAAACTGGAACTACTGTATTTGTATATTTAGTAAGTGTAACAAACTGACTAGAAGCTCTGGAGGAGTAAAAGAAAAAGAAATCATTTTTCATTTTCCCACAAACAAAAAGCCAACGAGATGACTCGGTTAAATGGGAAGCATTTGAAAAACCAATGTGACCAGCTTTTTATTTACCCCAGTGTGACAAGGAAGACAGACCCCACCCCCACTCCAGATTGTGTAGCTTTTTTTTCCTTGGGTGAGGGTGTGGAGAAGCAAAGCTGTCACATTGCCATCTTCGGTTATTGTTAAGTCCGCACCCTAGATTCCCAAGTATCGCTGGTCCAGGAGAGAAAAAGGAAAAAAACAAAGAAAACACTAAAGCATAACATTTAAATCGCCTAAAATTTATTCTGTTGATTTTTTCCAATTTAAAAATTATACCCAGCGTCAATCTGCTAAGGCTATATCGCAGATTGCCTTTGACAGACTGTCCCTCAAACATTCCCTATTGAGAACGCTTGCTCCGGATTCTCTAACAATTCTCTCCTCTCTAAACTTCAATGAGAAAAACGCATTCCAGAAATTAAGTACATCCAAAAAGGCATTCCTCCCAATCCTTTTTGTCTTAGGTGTGGGTATAGAATAAAGAGTTAAAAAGAGACCTATTCTCTCTCCGAACAAAATGAAACAGGGGTAGAGGGCCAGTGGGAGAAAGAGCAGCAGTGGACCTGAATGAAATGTTTGAGAAAAGTTTTAATGTGGGTCGTCCATCCTTGAGCAGGGGAACAGAAGTTGGGCAGAGAGCTGGGGTCGTACCCCAGGGTTGAGGCATAGGGAAGGCACCTGCGGAAGAAGAGGCCAGGGACCAGAAAAGAGCCCGGGGAGCACCTACCGACTTGCAGCACGTTGTCCACTGAGCCGCTGTCCAGCAGACGGATGCCCCTCCGAAACGGCAGCCCCTCGCCGGGTGCTCCCGCCGCCGCGCCCGGCCCCGGAGATGCCCCCGCAGCGGGAGCCCCGGGGGCGGAGCCGGCCGAAGCAGCGGCCCCTGGGGGTGGCTGCGGCCCCTCCTCGGCCGGTGAAACCCCTGCAGCGCAGCCAGCCGTGCCGGCGCCCGGGAAGCCCTGGTACTGGAAGCTGGAGTACATGCAGATCTCCCGCTCATTCCGCGGGAAGGACCAGTAGACGATGCGGCGCTGCACCGGCTCCGGGATCCGCTCAAAGCGCTCCTCCACCCGCTCGTACGCCCACTTTTCCGCCACCGTCTTGGCTGCGCAGTCCAGCAAGGGCTCTGGCTGCAGGTGGGGGCGGGCCCCGGGGGGCAGGCAGCTACCACCTACGCCCCCCACCCCGCCGCTGGCCGCCCCGGGCAAACCGCGAGAGTGGTGAGCCCGTGGACTGGGCCACGAGCACAAGCGCTTGGCCGGAGAAACAGGCGGCGGCGAGAGCAGCTCCTCTCGCTCGCCTCCTTCCGCCATTGCTGGGGACTGACTGATTGACTGAGGCGGCCGTGGCGGCACCGACTGCGGCGGAGACCCCGGCCACGGCCACGCGCCCCGCGCAAGCGCCCAGCTGCGGTGCCCGCGAGGGGGGTGGGAAGGCGGGGCAAGCAAACCCGCGGGCCGGACCGGCCCGAGGCGGGGGCTTGGGCTGGCCCGGTGCGCGCACCGCAGAGGACCAGGACGGCCGGAGACTAGCGTTAGGCGGCGCGCACTGTCCGCGCTGCTGCGAGCGCGAGGCGGGTCGGGGACGAGCGCAGGGCGGCAGCGCGCGCCAGGCGCACACAGCCCGGAACGCGCTCAGAGCGCTCGCGCGAGGCCAACGGCCACGGAAGGAAGCGGAGCTCCGGGTACCCTCTAACTCACCTGCCGCCTGGCCAGAGAAGAGGCACTTGTGGCCAAGTGAAATGGCCGGGCCGCGAAGTATCCAAGGATCCTCCTCCGTGAAGTTCTAGGCTTGCGGGCACATGGAGAAAGAAAAGTCTAAATCAGGCTACTGAATAGGATCTGGCAGAAAAATGCTAGCAATGTACCAGAAAAGTGTAGGCAAGTTCAAGTGATGAAAACTCTTCTCACCCCCCCCCCCCCGACAATGTAGAATACAGTAGGCGGGCCTCTCCAGAGTCAGGCAAAGTCACGCCAGCCCCTGACTGCCTGGACAGGGGGACAGCAAGATCGCCGCCGCAGCGGCTGCACTCCCTTAGTGAACTGGAGGGTTTAGCCGTTTTTGCACGAAGGAAACAAAAATACGTTGTGTGGTTTTTAATAGAATTGTCTGATTCCCTGTCCCTAATCTAAATGAGATCTTTCGTATTTTTCCTTACCTGGCTGAGCCTTCTACACCTTCCTATTAATAACAAGTTGTACACATATTTTTTTATATGTGTGTGTATGTATAATGTCAGACTGCCCAACTGACTGTAAACTTATCAGAGTGAGGATCTCGTTTTCTACTTTCAGTCTAGTCACTATAATTCATCCTCTGCCCTGCAAGGATTTTTCTTGAAATTACAGTAAGTTTAAAGATTTGGGGGCAACTAATATCTTTATAATCGAGTCTTCATAAATATAGTATATCTCTTCATTTATATGGGTCTTCTTTACCAATCTCGTTAAAATACTTTTTTCTTTTTTCTTTTCTTTTTTTTTTTTTTATGACCCTAGTGATTGCTAGACCTTTTCCAAAATACCATTAAACAAGAAACAATCTCACCTCTGGTAGTTTAACATCTAGTTAGTGAAATAAGATGAAACATATTAAAAGTGAACAGTAAAAAACTAGAATAATAAAAAAAATAGTTTCAGAGGATTGTCAAGTGACTTGAATAGGCAGTAATTATTTTAGAATTAGAAGAATGATCACTTTGAGTAGAAATTACAAGAGAAAAAAATCTACTATATAGTCTCTGTTCATCTAGATTTTGAATAGTAAGTAGGATTCAAATAGGCCAAAGACTTAGGGAGGAGATTTTAATTGGGTTGAACAACTTAAACAAAAACCCCCAAAGCTGAAATTAGAAATCATTTTCATGGCACTGTTAAAAATAAATTGCCCTGGCCAGTGTGGTTCAGTGGACTGAGTGCCAGCTTATGAACCAAAGAAGTGCGGTTCAATTCCTGGTCAGGGCACATGCCTGGGTGGCAGGCCAGAGGCAACCACACGTTGATATTTCTCACCCTTTCTTTCTCCCTCTCTTCTCTCTGAAAGATGCATAAATAAAATATTTTAAAAATAAAATAAATCTGGTTATAAAAAGAGTGGTAAATAAAGATTAGAATGTCTTTTAAAGCCAACTTATGGATAACCTTAAATGCCAGGTTAAGGAATTTAAAGTTGAATTACAATATGGGCAATGGGAAACCAACATAGTGAAAACTGTTAGATATCCATATAGCATCGTAACACTGAATGTAGCCTATTTTTTCACATCTTTGCCCCAATTAGTCTGCTTTGTATTTAGCACATAATACATCCTCTATAAATGTTTCATGAATGAATAAATGAATGACCTGGCTGTGATAGAAGAACCTATTTGAAGGGGAGAGTTGGGAGATATAGGAAACTCCTAGGTTTCCTACTGGAAACCTATTCCAACAATCTAGTCATGGGTTTTTAGTGACCTCAATTCAGGTGATAGTAGGAAAACAAAAATTTCCCTGAATAAAGTGCTTCTGTCCTATTGCTACTAAAAACAGGGTAATTTTTTAACAGGGTAAAAAATAGGCCATGAAGCTACACTTTGTGTTTTCTGGTATATTTGCCATTTTTAAACAAACACAATAAACTATTTGTGAGGTATTATAAGTTAAATATAGTAAAGCATACTAGGTTATTTAGACAGTCTGAACATTAAGAATGGAAACAAACAAACAAACATGTAGGCCTAAACTGGGACTGGAAATTGATACAGAGGAAGTTGCAGGAAGATAGGAAGACATGGGCATCTAATATCAAAGATTCTTAAAACCGATACAGTGCTTTATGGTATTCAGCTAGGAAACAAAGCATTGCTGAAGAAAATGCATTGAATTATGCTGACCAAGAATACTAATTTCATTTGAACCCTAAGTGCTGCTTAGTAACCCTATTTTTCATCCCTAATTGAGAAGCACCTTTATCCTCATTTTGCCTATGAAGGCTCGGAAAAGTTGTATCATAATCAAGGTTATTAGAAAGTGAGTGACAGAAGCAGAACTTCGGTTGCAAGCCAGGTCTCCAGCCAGATCTGTAGCTGGAGGCAGGTGAAAGGCAACCACACATTGATGTTTCCCTCCCTCTCTGCCTCTCTCCCTTCCCCTCTTCTGGAAATAATAAAAACCTTTAATAAATAGATAAAGAAAGAAAGAAAGAAAGAAAGAAAGAAAGAAGCAGAACTTCAATCTACTTCGTTGAATTCTAAATCTAGTGAAATGTCCTCTCAATACTATAGTTGTCTCACCCAGGAGCCAAATGAATTTATAAGGATAGGATCAAAGTAATCATATATTCTCTCTCCTGGACAGGGACTCAATTTTAGCCAGAAATGGGCTATCAGGTTGTGTAAATTAGAAAGAAATTGCAGTGCCTTGGCTAGTGTAGTTCAGTGGATTAAGTGCCAGCCTGCGGGTTGAAGGTTTGGTTCCTGGTCAGGGCACATGCCTGGGTTGCAGGCTGGGTCCCCAGTTGGGGGCACATAAGAGGCAACCACAAACTGATGTTTCTCTCCCTCTCTTTCTCCCTCCTGTCCCCTCTCTCTAAAAATAATAAAGATAATATTTTTTGTTTCAAAAAAGAAGGAAAGCCCTGGCTGGTGGCACAGTAGATAAGGCACCAGCCTGTGAACCCAAAGGTCGCTGGTTCAATTCCCAGCCAGGGCACATAACCAGGTTGCAAGCCAGGCCTCCAGCCAGGTCTGTAGCTGGAGGCAGGTGAAATGCAACCATACATTGATATTTCTCTCCCTTTCTTCCCCCTCCTTTCTCTTTTCTCTAAAAAAATAAGAAATTTAAAAAATTAAAAGGAGGGAATTGCAGTTAAATTTATCAGTGAGGCATGAGAACCATTCCATTGGCTATAATCAAATAGTGAAACTTAAAAGAGGGAGGAAAATAGGGACAAAAACAAAACAAAGATAAAGAAAAAGAAGATGAAAAGGAAAAGAATCAGTGACTTGTGATAAGAAACCTTAATACACTGAAACAATCAGCAACTAAAATAATAATGAGACCCAAAGTAAGACCTTGTTAATATGAAGCTTGTATGTAGTAAATACTAAGGGTAGTGCTATTTAGAGCTATGTGAGGCCATTGTTGGCATCTGCCAGCCCTTTTCAAGGTTAGCCTAAACATTGGTTCAGATTGAAATAATACTGGTTTGTAGATGTTCATGTAATTGTTCTAATTAATGCTTTATGTACTAAAGTCAACATACACTGTGGAGTTTACAGTCTAGTTTGGGAAACACATGTTAAACAAATAAACATATAAATATATAAATACAGAGGGTAATGACATGGCATATAAGACTTTGGGAATAGCCCTGGCTGGTGGCACAGTGGATAAGGCGCTGGCCTGCACACCCAAAGGTTGCTGGTTAGATTCCCCAGCCAGGGCACATAACCAGGTTGCAAGCCAGGTCCCCAGCCAGATCCATGGCTGGAGGCAGGTGAAAGGCAACCATACATGATGTCTCTCTCCCTCTCTGCCTCTCTCCCTCTCCTCTCTCTAAATATAATAAATAAAATCTTTTTTAAAAAATTATATACATGAAACATCCTCAGCCCCTCCGAAATGGAACAAAAATCATTGTAAGATGAGGGTAAGAAATAGAGTGAGACCCAGAAGGCACCATCCAGCAAGCAAACTATATGCAACCCATAGCCATTTACTTAGTAATGGAATTTATTCTGGTTTTCATTTCAAAGTGTAAAGGATGGATATACCTTCTAAAATGTAGCTACTTAATAATGCTAACTTTGATTGGGCATATATTAAATACTGGATGAAATGGGGCTAGGGAAAGATATTTGGGAAATAAAAAGGACAACCACTATTAAAACAATATTGGGTAATACAACAACAATAAAATTAAATTAAAGAATAATAATATTGAGTTGATTGGACCTATTCCCCAACTCTGCCATATTCTTGCAGTAGAAAACAGCCATAAAATCAGAGGAATTTAGTTCCGCGTGTAAGCCCCAACTTGTCTAATCAATTGGGAAAATCCCATACACCCTTCTAAAGTGATTCATTCAGGGATAGACAGACGTAAATTACTCTGTGTAGGGCATTTGCCTGGTCATAGGGATTGGTTCAGTAATGGACATAATCCATTAGGCCAATAAGACTTGTGACTTGCTGGCAACGTCCAGGAAAGAAATGTTCTCACTTTTGTTAAGAGAGCTTATGAAAGCAATTCTCTTAGCATTCTGATACAGAAAAAGAGATTGTTGGTTGCATGTTATGAACACCAGGGTAAGCTAGGCTTGGGTCGAGACTGACACACCAGATGTATATTGCATGCTGGAAGTCAGAGTCCCATCCTTTTATGGTGCTTCTCCTTACCTGATAGCCCACAGTCATTCTCCAAGAGCCATTCAACTTCTGCAGAGGCCAAACAGTTATGTTAAATGTATATGGGATAGGTACCAGTATCCCAGCATGCTTCAGGTCTTTGGTAGTCACAGGAATGCAGTATTGCTATTTTGGTAGAGAGGGTTACCCTTTCTATCACAATGGCTCTCATAAACATGTTTATGCCAATTGTACATTCAGGAACTAGAGAAATAAGCATAGGATGTGTCTGTGAATCCACTGGTCTCACCTTAACTTAGGCTAAGACTCCATCTATCACCTACCAGCAATAACCTGCACCGTAAGACACTGTCATTTTGAATCCCCAGTGATTAGCATCAATTCAGAGGCAGTGTATATTAATACCTGAAAAGCCTGGCTATTCCTTTATTTTCCAGTCACAGCCACTTTAGCAAATGAGTGAAGGTACCTTTGCACAAGGCCTGGAAGAAGATTTATGATGTACTCATGCAGCAGTGCTGCAGAATCATTCCTCAAGGGAGAGAAGCCTCCCATTCAATCAAAGACTCCACATTCGTCAACTGGTTTAAGAGCAAGACACATTACTTTTTTTTTTTTTAATGTTTAAATTTATTTATTTTAGAGAAGGGAAGGGAGGGAGAAAGAGAAGAAGAGAAACATTGATGTGAGAGAGAAACATCGATCCATTCTTTGCCTCTTGTACACACCCCAACCCAAGGACTGAATGTGCAACCTAGGCATGTGCCCAGGAATTAAACCAGTGACCTTGCACTTTGCAGGATGATGCCCAACCAACTGAGCCACACCCATCCAGGCAAGGCATGGCTTTTTGTTGTGGTAACTCAAGTCAGGTTTTTGGCGCACAGACACAGACCACACTGTTCATCTACTTCACTACATGGGACGTCGTGATCAATTAGCCATGACCAAAGGTCCCTATGGTCCAAAACATTCTTATTACTGATAAAACCCTGCTGCCCTTTACAGTAAACACACATACCTTGTCTTTTATGGTTAAGTGCTGCCACTTGACCTCTGCTACTTGGGATGCCATTACTGCTAGTGAAATTGGGTGGTTCATCTCAATGGCAGCATCTTGCATGGTCATATGTTTCCCATGAAGGAAAGCAACCACAGGCCTCTCTAATGTATTTTTCAGCATCTTAATATTCCTTTCTCACTAATGTATTTCTCAATGACTTAGGGCCAGAAGTGCCTTCCAGGCCTCCTAAGGAATTTTAGTGGAGGGATAAGTGTTCAGTCTGTACATGATAAACCCCCTTCCAACCTTCTTATCTCTTTAAGTCTTTGGATTCCCTTCTTTTTTTTTTTTTAAAGAACATTTTTAATTTTTTTAAAAGATTTTACTTAATATTTTCAGAAAGAGGGGAAGGGAGAGAGGCAGACAGGGAAAGCAACATCAATGTATGGTTGCCTTTCACCTGCCTCCAGCTACAGACTTGGCTGGAGACCTGGCTTGTAACCTAGTTATGTGCCCTGGCTGCGAAGTGAACCAGCAACTGTTGGGTTCGCAGGCCAGCACCTTATCCACTGTGCTACCAGCCAGGGCTAGATTCCCTTCTTTACTTCATGCCAATAAAGTTCTGGTATCTTATCCTCATTAAACACAGGCCACCAATGAGTCAAAATTTTAGTCAACCAACCCATTAAGCTGTTAGCGACACTTCCATTTGCACAAATTAATATAGTAAACCTGCAATCTCTAGTAAGCAACCCCATGTCAATGAATTCTTCTTAATCTAGTTATATTTTGCCTTAGAATTGATTCTGACACATATTTCTGCTGATACTATACATATAGGCTCAACCTTGTAATAATTCATTTAATGTATTAGCTACTTCTTTCTGGGTAATATTGTATACCAGACTCTCTAGTGAAAGTGAGAGATCGCTTTGTACTGCCTACCTGTTTCTGGTAACAATAGCAACCCAGACTGAAATTTTGACCCTATCTATGGTTGTAGGAGCAACCCAGAATGACTGCGGTGGTGTTTACGGATAGACATCCCCTTGCATGGTATATGTCCCCAGTCAGGTCATTGCCAGATTTTCAAGCAAAACAAGCCTAGTTTCCATAGAGTCTAGCCTTTGGAAGTGGTGGCTATGTTTATGGTATACATTGTGGTGATGGTTTCATGGATGCATACTTCTCTCCAAAGTTATCAAGTTGTATACATTGAATTTGTACAATTTTTTTTCTCTATTTTTAAAAAGATTTTATTATTTTTAGAGAGAGGGGAAAGGGAGAGAGGCAAAGAGGGAGAGACACATCAATGCATGGTTGTCTTTCAGCTGCCTCCAGCCACGGACCTGGCTGGAGACCTGGCTTGCAACCTGGCTATGTGCCCTGGCTGGGGAATTGAACCAATGACCTTTGAGTTGGCAGGCTGGTGCCTTATCCACTGTGCCATCAGCCAGGGCTAAAAGTTGTTTTTAACAAACAAGAATGTTGGATCCTTGAAGGAATTGAAAATAGAGCTGGTGGCTGAGCACAATGTGTTGAACACAAGGTTGGATTCCAGCATGCACTCAAGAAATGAATCTTAAAATTTATATAACATTATTAACTAATGTTCCATTAAAATTTTTTCCAATAAAGTTTCTTAAATATTTTATTTATGTATTTATAGAGAGGCAGGAAGGGAGGGAGAAAGAGAGGGAGAGAAACATGAGTTGGTTGCCTCTCTCCCACTCCCAACTAGGGGACCTGGCCTGCAACCCAGGCATGTGCCCTGACCAGGAATCAAACCAGCAACCTTTTGGTTCACAGGCCGGCACTCAATCCACTGAACCACACCAGTCAGGGCAATTCTCAAGTCCTGTGCATGCTGCTTCCTCTGACTCAAAAGGCTCCATTTCCCTTTCTTACTTGAGTAATTCCCAGTTATTCTATTCTGTCTGTGGCTTGGAAAGCCTTCTCTCTCCCGGGC
This sequence comes from Noctilio leporinus, assembly GCA_004026585.1. NCBI lineage: Eukaryota > Metazoa > Chordata > Mammalia > Chiroptera > Noctilionidae > Noctilio > Noctilio leporinus. Next base: position 4,519 of record PVIW01007213.1, on the reverse strand, counting down.
TAAAACGGCATAGTTTTCTTATCTCTGTCACTTTGTATGGACATAGTCCATTTATTCCATGTTCCTTAGCAGACTGTGACTACTCAGAAGTCAAGGATTGGACAAAATGAGCACTCAAAGCATGCTAGTCAAATGCTGTATAAAATCTAAAGTGCTGTTATGTGGTATTTTGAGAGGGGATGCTGAAGGAACGGAGGGGAGGCATGATCTAAGTGATATAATTATGTTAAAAACATGAAACTTTGTCAATGACTAGAAAAAAATCTCACATTTTCAGGTCCTCCAAATTCCATGACTCACTAAAACTAGTCACTATTTTAGTTAGGTTTTAGGTGTGTGGGTTTTGTACAAAGCCTGAATAGTTAAGAATTTTAAACATAGACATTAATAGAAATATTGATTCACTTCCTGGTGATCAAGGCTTTGGTGCTGGAATCAAGTTGATTGAATCGAACTCATAGATAGAATCTCAAAATGGCCAGTATGATGGCCATAAATGAGATGGACCCAAAGCTCTTGGAGTGGCTCAGCTCTTCGGCTCTCCAAAAAGCATGTTGACAAATGTCCACGTACAAAGTAAATAAAGGTACAAAGTCTTGTCTTTTCTTCATTCCTAAGGTTACTCTGTTAGTAAAGTTTACTTATACTGTATTTTTGGGACAGTATTAACAAAATGCAATAATATTTCAAAGATGTTTGTGCTGCCTCTATAAACTGTTCAGTCGTTGTGAAGACTTCAAGTGTTTTTGTCATTTCCTAGTCTCCTTCACTGGAAGCATTTCTATTTCAAGTGGCTCTTAACACCTTTCACTCCTCTTTCTGTCCCTAGAGTATTTCTTGTGCCTTGTATTCTCCCTCTTCTCCTGCATAATCAGAAACCAAGAGGATCTTTCGAATGCAACTCTCTGACAGCTGATGGAGGCAAGGGGCTACCTTGCATCCTACTTTACAGAGGAGGACTTGCGAGAGTGAGGCTCGAACCATGACCCCTGCTCAGCGCAGGTGGCAACAATGCAGGGATAGGAGAGAAAAATGAAGAAGCATGATTACTTATGAATTGTGTTTGTTGTGCAGTCTTATTCTGTTCTTCCATGGTACTGACACTAGGTAAAATTGATCAACCCAGATTTAATTCTTACAGTTTTCATTTTATTTATTAAAAATTGCAACCCTGGCTGGTGTGGCTCAGTGGATTGGCGCCAGCTTGTAAACCCAAAGGTCACTGGTTCGATTCCCAGAGAGGACACATAACCAGGTTTCCAGCCAGGTCCTTAGCTGGAGGCAGGTGAAAGGCAACCATACATTGATGCTTCTCTCCCTTTCTTCTTCCCTCCCTACCCTTCTCTCTGGAAATAATAAATAAAATATTTTTTAAAAATTGCAAAGTGCTGCATGCTAGACCACTGGTAAGTTGGATATTCATATGCACTTTGTGGAACGGCCTTGCTTCCATTCTGAGAACATGTGGTCTCCCACTGAGCCCCCTACTTGTTCATGCTTAAAACAGAAAATAATTAAGAGAACTGCCATAATATGGCATAGTGAATACTATGTTGCAAATATACAACATTTACAATACTGTGCCTATTGAGGCTTTAGTCTTTTGAGGTATTTTTCAACATCCAGATTCTCTTGTCAGAGGAGTTATATAAACATTAGAAGAAATTAAAGTCTCACTACTATAACAAATCAAAACATTTTATTTTCCATCTTTCCCTTCAAGTCCTTGCCTTGAAGGACTTTCTTGTACTTCTTTTTGGTATTTAATTTGCAAATAACTAATCAATAAAGGAATTGCTGAAAAGCTTAGCTTCAGATGAGGCTTGATCCAATAGCCCAAACTGAATCACCAAGTACTAAGTCCCTTTCATCGACTCTGTTCTTCCCCACTATGTTGCTTTATCTTCAGGCTCCACAGAGTGACCTTATGGAGTTTCAGGCTCTCTCCGAATGGTGACAAACCAGCTGTAGGAGTTCTAGGTTCCACATGCTCAAGCCTCATCAAATCTTAGCAAAATTGCCTTTTTTTAAAAAAATTTTATTGTTGTTGTATTACATCCATCCCCTTTTTGCTTCCCTCTGTCCCCCTCCTACTGTGTTCATATACTTGGTTCAAAAATATGGAACGCTTCACGAATTTGCGTGTCATCCTTGTGCAGGGGCCATGCTAATCTTGTCTGTATCATTCCAATTTTAGTATATGTGCTGCCTAAGTGAGCACCAAAATTGCCTTTGATTGGGTTACCGCCCATCCCTGAACCAACCACCATGGCCATGGAGCTAAAGTTCAGATTAACCTGAATTATCAGGACCCACACATGTAACTGAGCACTGGTAAGAAGTGGTTTCCTTCCAAACAAAATACATGTCTCTTAAGGAAAAAAAAAAAAAAGAGAGAGAATAGATGCTAAGCAATATAAACTGTTACCATGTGCAAACTTAATTTGTTTTATCGCTATAATCATTGCCTGGATGTTACTTTATATTCTGCTTTTTAAACATAATATTCTATAAAATTATATTTCATTGTGTTTGACTAATAATAAGCATATTTTTAGTGCCATCAAATTTATGTCACTTTTAGTGGTTTTTGCCATCTTCTAAACTTGAATGTGAAATATTGTTGACACTAATGAAAAACCCAGTGACAAGTCATTCAAATGATATCAGCATGTTCAAATGAATCATCCAGGATGCTGGTGAATCATAACAATGATCAAAATGCATCTTTGCGTGGTCAAGAGTTTAAGGCTAAGACCTTCTGCGTATTTATTGACTGACTTACTCCTTTATTCAACAAATGCTCATATGTGCCAGTATGTGCTAGTAGCAGGAGATACAAAGATGAATCAAACCTGGTCCCTGACCCGAGGAATGCACGATTTTTGTCATCCTTTTCTCCAAGCCTCATTCTGGGTTTTGTAATCGTGTTTTTTAAATATATATTTTACTTTAATGTAGAAACATTCAGTCACATAGGACTGCAGTGTCTGACTACAAAGCAGATCCATGCCATCTGTTTATGTGCTTCCAGAACTCAGTTATCAGTATTTGAGAATTCCTAAAGAAATAAAGGAAAAATTGACTAAATGGAGTCAGATACCATACACCTGAATGTCAGTTCTCCCCTGACTAATGTATTGCTATGTGAAATTCTAGTCTATCATCAAGTTAATTTTTTAATTACAGCATGATTTAAAGATCGTGCTAATATTTTCTGGGAGAATATAAAATTAAAAAGTAAGTGAAGATTAGCCCTTCACAGAAACTTTAAGTGTGTTAAAAACTATAAAACAGTAGTAAATCTTTCTTTTGGAAGAATTCCTAATCATGTATGTAGCTATACATCCCCATTGAGGCTACTTAGCTTAATTCCTGCCCTGTCCTCCCTGACAGTGGGCTATACTAACTAACTCTCTATGTAAAAATAGAGCAGGGAAAGGGAAAACTAATAACTTACAGTGGAGAAATATGGCAAACACTTAACCAAGTGGTGAACATTAACGTCATCAGTAATGTCACATTTTCCTTGAGAAGGGCTCTTCACCTCTGATATTTTTTCCAAAAGCCCATAAGCCCCGTCTAATCATGAGAAAAACATCAGGCAAACCCAGGCTAGGGGACATTCTACAGAATACATAGTATTTTTCAAGGTCATCAGAAACAAAGAAAGACTTAAGAAACTACCACAGACAGTAGAGACTGAGAAGACATAGTAACTAAATGCAGTATAGTGCCCTTGAATGGATCTTGGAATAGAAAGAGGATGTTACTGGAAAAACTGGTGGGAACTCAAAGTTTTGCACTTAGTTAGCTATAATGTACCAATGTTGGTTTCTTAGTTTTGACAACTATACCAAATAAATGTAAGATGTTACCAACAGGAGAAACTGGGCAAAGGATATACAGAACTCTTTATACTCTCTTGGCAACTGTCCTGTAAATCTAAAATTATTTTTTTAACATTTTATTTATTATTTTCAGAGAGAGGGGAAGGGAGAGAGGTATAGAGGGAGAGAGAGACATCAATGTATGGTTGTCTTTCACCTGTCTCCAGCTACGGAACTGGCTGGAGACCTGGCTTGCAACCTGGTTATGTGCCCTGGCTGGGGAATCGAACCAGCAACCTTAGGGTTTGCAGGCCGGCACCTTATCCACTGCACCACCAGCCAGGGTTCTAAAATTATTCCAAAATAAAATGTTATTTTTTTCTCTTTATTTTATTTTATTTTTTAAATTTTATTGTTGTTGTATTACATCCATCCCCTTTTTGCTCCTCTCTGTCCCCCTCCCCACCCACCCATTCCCCCCAAAGTCAATCCCACCTGTTGTCCATGTCCATGGTTCCTTTATACTAGGTTCTTGTCTAAACTGCTCCCCTTCCTTGCCTCTTCCTCCCCCCTCCCCACAACCCCCTTCCCCCTGACAACTGAAGGCCTATTCACTGTATTCATATATCTGGTTCTGTTTTGCTTGTTGTTAGTTTTGTTCATTATTGTCCTGTAATGGGTGAGATCAT
>PVIW01007212.1:0-75673 GCA_004026585.1 Noctilio leporinus | reverse complement strand
GGTGAAGTATCAGTAAACATATTTTTGCGTAGGATATCCGAAAGTTTACTGCCTATATTTTTCTCCAGGACCTTTATGGTGGCACTGCTTATGTTTAAATCTTTTATCCATCTTGAGTTTATTTTGGTGTATGGTGTAAGTTGGTGGTTTAGTTTTACCTTTTTGCATGTTGCTGTCCAGTTCTCCCAACACCATTTGTCATGGTCAACTCATATTTGACAAAGGGGGAAGGAACATCCAATGGAGTAAAAACAGTCTCTTCAACAAATGGTGTTGGGAGAACTGGACAGCAATATTTATGCATTTCTTGATTGCTCTCTTGTATATGCCTTGAATAGGAATTAAACCCACAATCTTGGCACTTTGTGGTGATGCTTTAATATCCTGTGCTACTGTCAAAGGCAACCCTATTTCTTTTGATTAGTATTTAAGCCATTACATTAATGTTGTTATTGATAGGAAAATATTTATTACCATTTTATTCCTTAACTACATTCCTCTGTTTTTTGTTTTATTTTATTATTTTTTTTTCTTTTTCAAACATCCCCTTTATTATTTATCATAATACTGGCTTTGTAGTAACAATCCTTTTCATTTTCTCTTGTCTGAGAGGCTCTTAATTTTAAGTGATAGCTTTGCTGGGTGAAGCAGCCTTGATTGTATGTTCTTGCTTTTCATCACTTTGAATATTCATGCCTATCCCTGCTGGTCTGAAATGCTTCTGTTGAGAAATCAGATGACAGTCTTATGGGAGCTTCCTTGTAGGCAACTATCTTTCTCTGGCTGCTTTGAAGAGTCTCTGTTTTTAACCTTTGCCATGTTAATTATGTGTTTTGATGTGGGCCTCTTTGGGTTTATCTTTTTTTGGAACATTTTGAGATTTCTAGATTTGTACATCTTTTCTTCAATAGGTTACAAACATTTCTAGTCATTATTACTTTAAATGGGTTCTTTATCCCTTGCTCTCCCTCTCTCTTCTTCTTCTGGTACCTGTATAATGTAGATGCTGTTTTACTTCATTGTACCAATAATTCCTTAAAACTATCATTATTAATTTTTTTCTGCTCTTACTAGATGTTTTTTCTACCTTGTCTTCCAAATCACCGATTCATTTCTCTGCTTCATCCAACCTGCTGTTTATTTCTTCCAGTGTATTCGTCATTTCAGATATTTATGGTTAATTTCTGACTGGTTCTTTTTATGGTTTCTATGTCTTTTTTTTTTTATGCTGTTGTACTCCTAAGTACCTTATGGGCTCACTAAGTTCTTTGATCATACTTAGCATAATTTTTCTGAACTTTAAATTAGATCATTGTTTACCTCCATTTAATTTACTTCTTTTTCTGGCAATTTCTGCAGTTCTTTCATCAGGGACATGTTTCTTTGTCTCCCAATTTTGGAATCCTCATTATGTTTGTTTTTATGTATTAGGTAGATCTTCTATGACTCCTAATCTTGGTAGGCTGATCCTATGTAATTGTGGTGTTCATTGGTATAGGCCTCTTGATCAGCTGAGCTGGTTGCTGCAAGAGTGGCCCTTGAGTGAGTTATGTGGACCTTCCTGTTGTAACACTGAGTGTTGATTGCTATTGGCTTGTTTGTGTGTGGGATTGACAGTCAGACTAGCTGACTGGGAGGCTCAGTCTCAACCATAGTGTCCAAACTGTTGTGCAGATGCTGACTACATAAAGCAGAACTCATCTTAGCAGGGTCAGGTGCCTGCCAAGATCTCCCTTTGAATATGCTGCTTGTGAAACTTATTTGATCCTTCTCTGATTTGTCAGAAGCTGGGTACTGGATGTGTTGGTTCTGTGTCTCTGGGAGGGATTCAGGCACAGACCAATGTCACATGTTGCCTGTTAATGATCATAGACAACCTATTTGGAATTACAAGGTAATCCGCAGTTTGTGGAGGCACCTGCCATGTCTGAATATGCCTGGAAGGGACCAAGCAAATCACTAAGACTGACTATTACCAGCAATGGGCTGAGAGCAGGTCAGCAAAAGTCCCAAGGCTCCACCTAAGAAGGATTGCATCTGCCATATTGGAGGGTAACTAAGCACAGGGATACTGGTAACCATCCTTTCAGTTATTTCCTCAGAGCAAAAAAAAAAAAAAAAATTCCCAGAATCTCCTCATGCTTCTCAAGTCTACTCCACCCACACTCCTCCTTCTAGCAGAGCTCAGGGTGAATTGCTATGAACAAACTTTTGTGTGTTAACCTTTTAGGAGAGTAACTATGTTTCTAGCAGATCCTGTCTCTCTGGGGCAGACAAAATTCCTGGGGATTTTAATAGCCAGATTTTATGTGGGTGCCTCCTCCCAGCTCTGGTGCTTTGGGCTTGGGAGCCCAACTTGGGATGAAGGCCTCTTGAGTATCAGAGTGAATGCCCTACAGCTGAAATAGCCCTCTGAAACCTTAGCCACCCCTCACAGGAGAATAGCAACCCTTCTTTGTATCCCAGCCCTTCCCACCAGTCTCCATGTGGCTTCTTCTGTAAATCCTTGGTTATAAGACTTCTTTTCAACTAGTCTTTAGTTGGTTATTCTGGATGATTGTTCTATAATTTAGTTGTAATTCCAGTTTTGTCTGAGAAGCAGGTGCATGTACCCTCCACCTTCACTCTGCTGCCATCTTGAATCTGAGGTTTTCTTTTATTTGCAAACTTGCCCCTGATGTTTCTAGAATAAGAGAGCACTAAAGTGAAGTAAGTTCATTTGTGAAGAAAGATTTGATGTGCATAGCCTTTTCCAAAATATCTATGCTTGACCCTATTTCCTTACTATTATCCAAATTGGTTATCTTTCTTAAAAAAAAAAAAAATCTGTAACTTTCTTTATAAGGAAACTAAGAACAATGGGGAAAATAAAGGAAATTCATACAGGAAATGATTCTTCTCTGTTGAGTAATCTAGGCTATCTTATTAGTTGGCTAAATGACTGAAATGATGCACACATTAAAGGCCATCAACTGAATAAATGTATTAAATATACATTAATATAAGTATAAACTTGAGCTATGTTTTATTGTCCTCTGACCAAAAGCTATAAATATCTTCAATTATAGCATAAAATATATCATCTTAATAGTAACTTGTCATCAGCAGATTATAAATTCTTTGAAAGTAAGAACTATCTCAATACCCACCATGGTGTTTGACAATTTCTTAGCACATGTTTCTAGGATAATTAACCATTCTAAATAGATGATATCACTAGATGTAAACATTTAGTACTCTGTATGAAAGACTAATGATCAATGTTTTCATTTAGAAATCAATATTACATGGCTTACTTATGGTTATAGCTTCTATGAGACTTAGGGTTCAAATTATTATCCAGGTCAACATTTTTGTACTTCTCATTAGCAATCAGTATTTACTGCCCTGTATTACCAGCTTTAGTGAAAAACTTTTACTTAGAATACTAACCTTATGAGATATACCTAGAATAAAAACTATGCAGTGATAATAAGTTAAATTACAAAGAAAACCCATATATTAATAAGTAAACAGAAACCATGTTTATGGAAAAATTCCCTTTTCTAACCACTGCAAATACACTTTAATGCTTCTGCTTCATCAAATACACTCAGATGCTTATATATGTTTACTTTTACATGACCATAAAAGAGAGTGCTATATGCTAATTTCAGTATTTTTAAAACAAAGATCTATATAATAAAGTTTATTCTATAAATAAGAAACATTATTTGGAGAAAATTATTTTCTGAGGCTTCCTTGTGGTTATTTTTATAATTCATAAGATCTTAACAGACTTTAAATATTATATTTATATTGAATATAAATACAGAGAATTGACAACATTGTATGTTTTTTACTCATCGATAACAGAAAAATATTTTAAAGCATGTATTAAAACTCTGAACTGAAATTTAATGAAGGAAAACTCTACTGTCCCAGAATCAAAGAAGCAGAATCAAAATATAGATCACAGTGGAAGCTAACTTCCCAATGGGCACTGGGTTTTCCAAGCCTTTATAAGAATAGCAGATCTAGCAGGAGACTTTTGGTAAAGCTTAGTCTTTTTAGAGAAGGATCAAAGAAATTTGGTTGTTTGACGAGGGGCTTGTAAAAAAATTAAATAAATAAAATAGGAGCTGCCAAAACAAAATCAAAACCCTAAACTTGTGTCATACCATATATAGGATAGTAGGTAAGAATAAGAATTCCAAAACAACAAGAAAATATTAAAATTTCTAGAACCATTAACATTTCAAGGACAATGTAGAAACCAATGTAAATTTCTGATGTGGGTCCATATGCTACTAGGATCATAATAGATATAAAGGAAAGCATGAAGAAAGAATAAACATGATTGTAAATACGAATAATTAAATTCAACTTCTAGGAATGAATAAAATTGTAACTAAAAATAAATATCAGTACAAAAGTTAAACAGATTACAGACACAACTGAAGAGGGAATCATTAGGTATTGTAAATGTGAGCTTATTTACCAGAATGCAACACAATATGGTAAAGAAAAAGCATATGGAACAAATATTAAAAGCCATTGAAAATAAAATTTATAAATCCAATATTTTTCTAATGTAAATTCCAGAAGTAGAGAATAGAGACTTAAGGAAAGATACTATTTGAAGAGGTGATATTGGTCATTTTCCATAATTAAAAAGTGGCATGACTTCTTCAGTTATCATAGCATAGGAAAAATAACACCTGGGTAGCAAGGAGCAACCTGATAAACAAATCTTGATTTCTTATAGCCTTCTCTAATAGAAGAAACAAGCACTTCTTAGAGAAACTACTGATGACTGATCCTAGGACTGAGTTAGGAAATACCCAAGTTGACCCTGAGCAACTTATAATGCTAGAAAATAAGGTAGTATCCAAAAAATGTCTTCATTGCTGGGGTTGTGTCAAACAGACATGGTAACCAACAGAAAGGGCTTCCTTTAGCCAAAGTTGGTACAATTTGAGTAATAAGATAAAGTACCATGGACTCTATGTGTAAACCTATTTAAATCCACATAAAAATTTATTATAAGTTCTGTTTATTGTAAGTTCTGTTTCAATTCATAATAAAGCCACTTTTCATTTAGTGTCACATTCAGTATGGTAACACTTTGTTCAAATGCATAGTGAATTAGCCTTAAATATATACCTCATGATTTCATTGGATGAGATATTCATTTCTTATGGCTACATTATTTTGCAGGCTTTTTCTTTCTAGGATCTTCAATTTTCCATGCTTTAGTTTTAGGTCTTTAGACCCCTGTCAATATATATTTTTGGATAAAATAAATATTTAGAGTTTTTTAAAAGATTTTTTAAATTTATTTTTAGAGGAGAAGGGAGGGAGAAAGAGAGGAAGAGAAACATTAATAAGTGGTTGCCTCTCATGCACCCTCAACCAGGTACCTAAGCTTGCAACCCAGACAGGTACCCTGACTGGGTATCAAACCAGTGACCATTTGGTTTGTAGGCTGGCACTCAATCCATTGAGCCGCACTAGCTAGCCAGGGCTTAGGGTTTTTTTATATGCCACGTTATTCTAGTCAGATAATCTTCAGCTCTCTATTATGAGCACCAATGTTCTTTTAATTCTTATATCGCTAACTGTGTTTACAAACTTTATAAAATCTCAAGAGTTTGTGATTTTGACTGAATGAAAAAGTTAAAACTGGTTAAACATTTATAAAATGTTCTCACTTAAATAGTCAAAATTTTCTGCTTACTATGATGTTTTTATAAATAGTCTGATAAACTATATCCTTGTCTTAAGATTTACTTTTCTTCAAATTTTAGGTTTTTAATTTTTTTCTTAGTATAATTCACATACCACAGAAATTCTAGCAATTGCTCAGTTTATTGCAATGACTTGATTTCTCTTCAAGTCTTTGCTATTCTTTACTGTTAGTAAATAAACCTCATTTAGAGATGTAGTCTATTTTAATTTTATTTTTAGAAATTGGGAAACTATTATTTAGATTTTGAGTTAGACATTTCCTTTGTGGAGTAATTAATTATATGGCTCCACAGCATATAATATAAAAAAAAATGAAATAATCTCTAATGCATAAACTTGCATACTAAATAATGTCTACGTATTGCTCTGGTTACTTATAAATTGTCACTAGTGTTAACTACAGTTATTTGGCAAAGATTCTAAACCACTAGATTAACATGACCTTGAATTCTTTGTCATGGTGATTGATACCCATAGTTGAAATATTTGCTGATGTGTTAGATACTTTTCTTCAGTCTTCATGTTTGGATAATATGTTACTGATAAATAATCTCTGCAAATTATTCAGGTTTTTGCTATTGTGTGTGGAGATGATTCAAAGGCTATGGAAATGCATTTTTATCAAATCTATGGAGTTTTACTATTTTTCTTTATGGAAATACTGCCTAACCTTGAGTAACTTACCACCACCTCAGGCACAACAGCCTGAACTTATAGTCTGTATATTAAAGGAATTCCTAACCTTTATTTAATTTGTTAAATTTGATAAAAATAGTTTTACACTTTTAATGTATATCACTTTGAAGCTGTGAATAATTATCATTAGTTTTTATATTAGTTCAAATGAAATTCAAATATGATATATTTTAAAAATCCTATGACAATTTACTTTTCTTCGTTCCCTTTAGATTAAACCATTATCCATTTAATTATTCTAATTAGTATTTGTTATGCATAAACAATGTAGTAGGTACCATGTTAGGCCCAGGAGAGCACAGCAAAAACTCCTCCTGCTAATAAACTTGAAGTCTGGAGGGACAGCTAGACATGTAAACAGCTCTTATGTGAGATGCCAAGTATTAATGTAGGAACAAAAGGGGTCTTCAGTGACGTCAAACAGGAACAAAAGGGGTCTTCAGTGACGTCAAACAGGGTGTGTCCCAGGATGCAAATAATAAAGAGAAAGGCAAGACAGTGGTAGGGAGAGAAATTGTTTTCTTGAATCCTGAGGTTGAACATACCACCAAGAGCACAAGAGGGAATCATCAGTATAGTTGTAGGAAGCAACATATGAACACCTAGAAAAACGAACAAATGACATATTTGTGAAACCTTCATTTTTGGGTGTTTATGAGAAGAGTTGCAGAAAATGAGAATGAAAAACTAGGCTGGTACCAAAAATAAATCTATAATGCCTTAATTAGAAATTCAGGTTTATGTAAAGGCTATTTTGACTGATTATAAGCTATTTTGAAATTTCAGTTTATATAACTTGCTGAACAATGAAGATAGGACTAGGAGAGTGGGAGTTGTTTAGACATCTACCTTGGACAACTATTAAAATCGTGTTTTAATAGTGTGAAATCTATAAAATGATTGAAAAAAGTATTCTGATTTAGTGAAAAGATCTCAAAATAACACTTCTGTTTGTTATGTTAATTTTCCCCCATGGAAGAGAGTTCTGAGACTTGCCCAGAAACCACTGATTTTTTGTGCCACAAGAAGTGTATTGCACCCCACCTTGTCTGGAACTATAAACCCAACTGCTCTGATAGGTCTGATGAAGCTCACTGTGGTGAGTATATTTGTTCTAATGCTGCCAGTTCAGCATCAATTTTCACTTTATTATTTTTCTTTTGACATAATCATTATTGTGTTTTTCCATTGCCAGTTAGTCCCCTTATGCCCCATCTGCCCAATAATCACCCCGCTGTTGTCCATGTCCATGAGTCTTTTTCCCTTTTTGCTCAATCCCTCTACCCTCCAACTTCCCCCCACCCACTAGCTGTCTTTATTAGTAGCAAAACAATACTCTGGTTTCTTTTCATATTGTATAAATCTTTCACCTTTTATTAGTAGTCACACATATTGGCATTGATAACTAAGAAGAAATGTTCTTTTCATGCTCTAGAGTGAACTCAGGATAGCTAAAACATTTTTCCAGCTCCTATGTGAAAATATCCAGATGGCAGTCCTCTCATTCTCTATACTCCCATACTAAAAATTGCAACAAATCTATAGTAAATCATGTTACAAAAATTTTCCATCATGTCATTGTGTGGAACTATGAGGAGTCAGAATTAAAATAGTCTGACTCTTAACTAGTAGTCTACATATCTTCATTGATTTTCATTATTATTTCCATTCCTCGTTTCTAAAAAAATAGTTGATTTTATAGATGAAGCTAAAATTGGGACTTTAAATACTAGATTAATGAATAATTTTATCAATTATATTACACTGGGGAAAGGGAACTTGATGAGCCCCACTGGGATTTTTTATTTAAGCTTTAATTCAAGTGATTTTTTAAAACCATCAATAAAACCAAGTATGTACTTTTAATATATAAGCACATATCTAAATAAACCCAAAGATATATTTTTTCAAATATCTTACCGGTGAGCATTTATATGGAAACTTCATACTGTACAGGCTACCTTGAAGTTAGCATTTGCCACTTAACAAACTACCTCAAAAGTTAGTGACCTAAACAAGTTTTATCTTGCTTATAATTGTTTGGGTCAGTCAGTCAAGAGGAAATCAAGTAGGCAGTTTGTCTGTAATCACATGAACATAAACAGTCAAACTGTTATGGATGGAACTGGAGATCATTTCCAAGATGTCTTTGTCCCCTCCATGATTGGCACATTAGTAATCTTTGGTTTCTCTGTCTGGCTCAACATGGAATCTCATTTTCTAGGGCTTTCAATGTGGGTTGGGCTTTTAATAACATGGTATCACAGGGTAGTCAGATATCTTGATGGGACTGGGATGGGTTTGAAAGCTCCAAGAGCAGGTATTCTAAGAGCCTTAGAAAGATTGGCAAGAGTTTTTATGAATTTGCTTCAGCAATTCCAGAATGTCACTCCTAGCTCTTTCTAATGGTCTTGCAAATAATAAAGTCCAGCCTAGACTCAAAGAGAGGAAAACGGACTCCTCCTCTCAATGGGAAAATGTCACTTATGCACTGGAAAAGATGTCCATACAAGTCATGTTTAAATATTGACTTTTAGCTCAATGTCAGTTGTATTCCTCAGGATCATATAGTGGTGATGCTTCTGAAGTGTTCATTTTTTAATTTTTTGCATTTGTTATATATTTAATTGTGGTAGAAGATAACATAAAATTTACCATGTTTAACCATACAGTTCAATGACATTAAGTACATTTACATTGTTGTGCAGGCAACACCACCATCTATATCCAATACTTTTTTATTTTGAAAAATTATATTTCTTGTACTCATTAAACTCATTAAATCCTTTATTCTCTCCATAACCCAGCATATGTTTTTGTTTTTATGCATTTGACAACTCTAGGTACCTTGTATAAATGGAATCATACAATATTTGTTTTTCTGTGACTGGCTCATTTCACATAGCATAATGTCCTCGTGATTCATCCCATATGTTAGCTTTAGATCAAAGTATAGAAGGTAGTAAAAATGACTGGCATTTTAAAAACTGTACTATGAATACTACAGTATTATATTCTTAATTTTAAAAACATATATTTCCTTTGTAATATGTGCATTTTCAAATGAAATGTATAATGTATTGGATAATATTTTCTAACATTATTTCTAACTTTTTAAAGTGCACCAAAGATATATGTTGATGCTGACTATAAGGAATTGATTTCAATGGCATTTTGAAACAATGCTCTGAAACATTTGTAAAATCACCATTTTCCCCACCAGATAGAACAAATAGAGTACTTAGTAAGCACCAGTAAAACATTAAATATTTGTTCAACTTTATGAAGTTTCTAAAGGAAAAATAATTTAAACATGATGGCATTGACATATATATCCAGTGTGGAAAGGACAACTGTCACATGCACATGGGAGAGTTATTACAGATAGCACTGGCCAGTGTGGCTCAGTTGTTTGGGGTGTTGTCCTGCAGACTAAAAGGTCTTAGGTTTGATTTCCAGTCAGGGCACTACCTGGGTTGCAGGTTCAATCCCTGGTCAGGGTGCACATGAGAAGGCAACCAGTCGATGTTTCTCTTACATCATGTGCCTCTCTTTTGTTGTCTCTCTCTTTCTCCCTTCTCCCTCCCTTCCTCTCTAAAAACAATGAAAATATGTCATTAAGTGAGGATTAAACAAAAGAGGAAATTTTATGCCTGATTGTGAAATTATCTTCCTTTCATGTAAAGATGTACAAATATTGAAAATATTTATATAAACATTACACTCATTTCTATTCCTAGCTTAGGTTAGGAACAACATTCTAAACATTAGATATGTAAAAATAAGACATTGTCAGGCTTCAAAAATCTACTTTATATTTGGTGAAAACCTATTAAGAAAGATGTATTAAAATATGGTATTTCTTTTTTTTTTTTAAGATTGTATTTATTTTTTTTAGAGCAAGGGGAAAGAAGAGAGGGAGAGACATCAATGTATAGTTGCCTTTCACCTGCCTCCAGCCATGGACCTGGCTGGAGACCTGGCTTGAAACCTGGTTATGTGCCCTGGCTGGGAATCGAACCAGTAACCTTTGGATTCGCAGGCTGGTGACTTATTCACTGTGCCACCAGCCAGGGCTGGTTTTTCTTTTTAAATAAATTGTTAGTAAATGAAGTTTCCTGGTTAATATTAAAGTGTAACAAGTTCTATGAAGAATAAGATCACAGCTAATTTGGGAAGTATATATAAAGAACAGTGTGTGTGTGTGTGTGTGTGTGTGTGTGTGTGTGTGTGTACGTACATATGCAATACAACTAGGCTTACAAAACATTGGAAAGATTAGAAGTATTTTGACTTTTCAAATGTGAATGCTGCCATTGTTTTGTTGTTTATTTGTTTTGTAGGGGTTTTTCTTACTTCACTAATTTTTTTCTCAGACTGCCTTATGTGCTTTTTTCCATAGCTGTTTGAAGTATTAATGTGAAAACATACATAGGCAATTTTGACTTCCTGAAACTGAAGTTAATTACATACTCTTATCTGTTAGTGTTACCCACAACTTTGATGGACAACTTCAAGAAGTTGTTGAATGAGTTAATATAAAAGTAATATATTGACTGATTAAATAGTCACTTTTTTTATAACCCCTCAATAGACTTTGTTCATATCCAAAAAGAACACTACACAGCACACAGAAATATATAGGTAACTTATTGGTTCTGCAAAGTAACATTATTAATATTATATATTGATGGTCTTTTAGATACATTCTCCAATGCAAATCATCAGGAATGGATCCCTGAAGTCAGATAATCTATGTGCAAAATGGCTTAAATTACAAGACTTTCAAAGTGACCTTTGTAGAAATATGAAAAAAAATTGACTTTTTGGGTTGTTAAACTGGTCTTCATTTTGACCTTGACCCTCACTTATTGGGTTATTATTTAAATTCTCAAAGACTCATTTTCCTCATTTGTTTAGTAGATGTAACAACATCATCCATCCTATTGAGTGCTTTGAAAATTAAGTGAAATAATGTAAAGAATATATTTGTTCAGTCTACCAAAGTTAATAATGTTAGCTTCTTCAATATTATCATTTCATATCCTCTTGTAATGTGTCAATTATAATAAAGGTCTTATTTTATACATGCCCTTTATACTTTTCTTTTGCATCTTTACCTCCTGTTACAAACTGTATGATTTATAATAAGTGAGATAATTGTTTTTTTTAAAGGAAGAGTTAAGTTAGAAAATATGTTGTTTTTCATGGAAGGAAATCATTACCTAAAACATGTATTAAGTGTGCCTTGTGTTCTACGCTGAGATGCACAACGTGTTGGTGGTTGCTTTCTCTCCTGCCTCTTACAAAGACAAACATCCTATATAGCCACTTCACTCTTTCCCATTCTACCCAGATTCTAACAAGTCCTCCTCAGTGAAGCACTCAAAGAAGCCATTTCACAATGATGAGAAACCATTTAATATTCCTGTGTGATATATTATGGTGTGGCAAAATAAGGTAGCTATGTGGGTATAAATGAATTAAAAATAATTTATTATAGAGCTATCTCTTAAAGATATGCTAGTTGATCAATATTTACACTAACCATACAACCATATGGCTGAATATTATACCATTATACTACTGGGAAAATGCTAATTGTTTAAAAGAGTGCTAGAAATCATAATAAAGCTCACAATTTAGGAAATAGTTTTTCTAAAGCAATGGCCATTTTGAAAATACTGATGATGCATATTCTTTATCAAGAAACATTACAAAGTCTTCATATCATCCATCATTAAAGAATTGTGTATAAAAACACATATATAATGTAGCTCACTAATAATAACTGATCACATGGAAATGTTCATTGTAATACATAGGGAAGCAACAATTAAGTTGACAATATAAAATAAAGAAGTAATAAATTTCCCAATCAATGGTAACAACTACAATTGCTGTTAAGTGCCATAAAACACACACACACACACACACACACACACACACCCTGAGAACTGACATGCTTTGGAAAGGGAGAGATAGTACATAGGGTGAACTTTGAAAGAAGAGTATGATTTGCTAGATGGCATGGAGAAGAAAAGATAAAGCTACTTGTAGCAGAAATTCCAACCTTAACCACTAGTTACCTTTCTACTTCTTTTGTTCCTTAAAAACAGAGCTCTAATTTTATTTGGAATAGCATTGTGGCCAGCTACAAATACCATCATCTCCAAACTTCCTTGTAGTCACAGAGATCAATGAGGTATACTTGGAAATTTGGGGAAGATGTCTCTTTCAAAAAGAAAAAGCACTTTTTTCTTTCCATTTCCTTCAATGCCTCAACTATGTGTGACACTAGGAAGTGCAGCAGTCATCTTGCAGCCTTGAATGAGCATGAGGAAGGGAGGGCGGCAGGATGGAAAGAAGGGAAATGTGTGCTTCACGCTGCACCACACCAGCCTTAAACAGACAGCTTCCTGGCTTATAGGTAATTAAGATAAATTAGTTCCTATCTCTTTAAGTTAGTATTATTTAGATTTTCAGCTTTTTGGAATCAATTGCATTTTTAACAGATACAGAAAATACAGAAAATGTATTATCTCAAGTAGTGGAAGTCCAAAAACAAGTGAGCTCTAGATTTGGTGAATTAAGTAAATTTTAACCATCAAAAGTATAGAACTGTATGAATTCCTTCTTTATGCTCTGCCATTGGCAGATAACTTATTTTCTTATAAAGTGAGCTCATCCCCTATAATCCCTTCAGTTCTGATGATCACATCTTTGCAATGATATCCTGAAAAGGGATAAATTGATTTTCTTCCTTTCGATTTATTTTTAAGATAAGGAAAACCTTTCCTAGGTGCCTTTTCTCCAATAAATCTCATGGTCTAGAATTGTAGCCCAAGTCTATGGCTACATTAATTAAGAAAAGCAAATATTGCATTACTATTGCTGAGGTTAACCATGTATCACCTCTGCAGTTGAGGAAGGGACTATTCCACCCATGAAACCCATATCTGAGTGAAAGATGGTGAATACCTGGAGGAAACTGCAGTTCAGCCCTGAGCAAGAGAGGGAAGGAATGGCAAACAAATGGGCACCCAACTGCTAGAGAAAACATTTTAAAAACTGAAAAGTGGTCCTAAACATAAAAGTGGAATTATTCAAGATCATTTCCTGAGGAATTTGGTTGGCAGGCAATTTCAAAGATGAGACAGATTTCAGCCTAAACACTTTGTATCCCAAGAAAGATTACTATATTTAAGACTAGAGGTTTAGGATAGTATTTTCAAACAATGTGAAAACTTGAATATTTTTAACAAGGGAAATAATGCATGAATATTCATAAAGGTGATTGATATGGTTTGGGCTTATAAGGTTGATAGATTAAGGTCTATGTTAAAGAAAGAAAATCTAAATAAACTGGGGGTTGAACCAATGGAACTGGAACAAGGGCTATGGAACTGCAAGCAAGGAAATAAGTTTCCAAAGGGAAAATCTACAGGTATTGGTGGTAGTTTGGATATGGAAGTGAAGAATATAGAATCAATGATAACTCCATAGTTTGAGTTTTTAGAGAGAGGATTCATGTATGAGATTAATCAATGATCTCAAAAAGAAGAACCTATTTGGAGAAGTGAATGGTTAGTTTCTATTAGGCACCTGCATTTCTCATGGCTGTGGATTTGTAGGCCATCTCCACAACAGTATGAAGGGCTGTGAGATAGGATGAGCGAAGATACCCAGGATGAGAGGTTGAAGAAAATTTTATTTATATATATACATACACACACACACACACACACACACACACACACATATATATATATATATATATATATATATATATATACACACACACACATAGTTTATATATGTTCAAGGTGCATGCAATAAAGTGGCAAAATTTTAGTAAAATCACATACCAACAAGTGTTATATTTTGAAATAAATTTATTCTTATATGTAAATATTAAACATAGTCATTTTTTAAATTGTTCAAAAAAGTCTCCATTTGCTGCAATAATAGATTAAATTTGACTAGAGAATCTTGAGCATGCTTTAATTAATTTTTCTTTATCCAAGGACATCATAATGTTTTCAGTCTTAGTTTTAACTGCCTCTTTATTGGAATGAGGTTGTTTATTAACTTCTCTCTCTCTCACAAATGCTGCATACATAATAGTCTAAAGGATTTGCATCTGGTGAACTAGGTGGCCAGATTTCCTTTGACCAGAATTCAAGGACATTGACCTGAAAAATTCTTGCACGATTTTGGCATTCTATGCTGATGCACCATCTTGTTGGAAGAGAAAATGAAGTCCATGTGGACTTGCTTCATTCACAGTGCAACTATTTCTCTCAAGACGTCAAGGTAAACATCCTGGATCTTCACTGATGATTTCCTGGATTCTGTGTACAATATCTGGACTTATGTGATCCTTGCATACCTTATGAATTTTTCTTGTTGGTGTGGCGACATCAGGATTAGCACCATACACCATCTTCATGTTGTAAACTGTATTTAAAGGGATGTTATTAAAGTCCACAATTTCCTTATTAGTTGACCCTGCATGCAGTCCAGAAACTATGGTTGCTCTAACATGGTATTCCTTTGACATAATAGTTGCTCTCAGAATTTAATATTTTATACCTGAAACAATGATGTTAAATCATAACCTTAGAAACATAGTTTTTCAAAATTAATAAGAAGCAAGTGAAATAAGGAGATGCAAAGCTATTGCCAATTGATTGAACGCACCCTGTATATATGTGTGTGTGTGTGTGTGTGTGTGTGTGTGTGTGTGTGTGTGTGTGTATGTATTTAAATCAAGAGGGACACTCTAGCTATGTTTTTAAGTTATTAGAAAGGAATTAGTATAGAGTGTGCAGTTGAAAAACATGGAAAAGTTATGTCTGTGAAATAAATGAAGCTGTGGAATGCTAAAAGCAATGTTGATAAGGAGTAGAGATCATAAACTGAGATTAGCATTATGAAGAAAAAGTAACATAATTTGAGGTAGAAGATGAAATATAACAATTGACCCTGACTTTGTAGACATCTTTAGAGTCAATGATACAATGTTATATGTTAAATATATTAGAGCTGTAGGTACGAAAGTGGTAATAGAAAGTGAAAAATTTAGGATATCATAGGACCCATGTGTCAGGGAGTTGCAAAGAAATATGATAGTGCAGATCCTATATCTCGCATTATTCTAAAGGACCCACAATGGCTGATTCTGCATTTTACAGTTGTATTAGCTAAACACCTGGAGATCTGAGTTTCTCACTTTTATTCATATTTTCAAAATGTAAATGTATTTATAATGTAGGATTGGTATAGACAGGCATAAAGATACACAAAGCCCATAAAGAAACACACAATAATCAATAGATTATAAGTCATGTAGAATGAGTGAAAGAAATGTACACTATTAAAAATTATTTTAGTTTTGAGAATAATATACATTCATACCAGAGAAGTGAAATGCTGATATGTTATGAAAATACTTTCAGAGATCCAGAACATTTTATATTAAAATATGAAAGCTATGTTTGCTGTATATTTGGTGACCATTTTAACAGCAAGATTTTTAATGAAGTTTCTTTATATTAATATTAGTTTTATATTAGAAAAATTTATAAGCATAAACCAGCTAAAGGAGAAATGTTAAAAATAACAGAGTTTATCTTATAAATAATTTAATGACAATTTCAATTAATTCATGCTATTAAATCAGCTAATAATTCATTCTGTCTGTACAACACAGTCTGTTTAAAATAAATGCTTAAATATAATAACTGCTTTGCAAAAAAGGAAAAAAAAGAAAAAGAAAGCATATACCCATGTTATAATGGCACTTTTCACAGAAGACTAGTGATTGTCTAAACTAGTTATTATCTCAACACACTCAGTTATTATCTAGTACTTGTTATTGTAAATAACTGGATTTTTAATGAGTTATCAGCCAACACTTTTAGAGGAGCATTTCTCTCATTATTTACTGACTAGCTCTGAATGTTGTAACATGGGTGACAGGTATGGTATGCCAAAAGGATTGGTGTCTTTATAATGCAGTATTTCTCCCAAAGGTACCTTTTCCTTAGTAAATGAGTTTGCATCTCTAATGGTCTATGCTGTTCAGAGTGACGGGAGTAAACAGAGTGACTGAATTAAATATCTGGATACCTGCAGCTGTTGATTTATTTGATCCGAATTATCTATGTTATCATAATGTTATGTTTACAGTTTAGTCTACCAGCTATAAGTATTATTAGTCAATCTATATAACTTCTTATTAGATAAATGACAATATTCGTGCACTGCTTCTAGACACTGATATGTACAATTAATATTATCAGTGGGTACAAATGTCTTGGTCCTATAAACTTATTTATAAAGAATTAAGACTATACAGATACTAATTAAAATAATCACTAATATAGCATAATATAAAGCACAATATGGATTTCCAGAACATTCCATTAAAATTTTTGTTTCTTTAGGCCAATATCCAACCACAAGAGGAAGCTACAATTTTGAAACAGCTTCTGGAAACTGGACCATGGCCTGCAGTCTTACTCAAGACTCTGAAGATGACTTAGACTGGGCAATTGGCAACAGAATACCTGCTGAAGCATTGAGTGCAGACTCTGGTCATACACCAGGTAAATCTACTAGAGGTACACATGCCAAGCAATCAACTCCTGGAATCCTGTTTTAACTAGTTGAGTGAATGTCACTTATGTCTGTGGGAGAATAGAGATCAATAGTCCAGGGTCAAGTAAACAACAATCAGAATAATGCATTCAGTAGCAGAGGTATACAGTTTGTAATGATAAGAATTTTCATGATGGCACAATGTCTAAGAGTTGGTCACCAGTTTTATTTCAGTCCCTCTGAAGTGCAGAGACAAAGAAGAAGAAGGTAAATAGTGATAAAAGGAATTCGCATCTACAAAGTCTTAACAGGTTGTACTTTGAGCCCTGTGACTTGAGATTAGTATAACCTTTAATGAATGGTTTTACAGTTAATAGAATCAGTGTATAAATAGGCTTGTAACCTTATTTACTTTGATCCTGAGTCATGCCTATTCATGCCTACTTTTCTTAGGGATCAATTTTTCCTAAGAATAAAATATAATTTTTAAAATTTATTATTTTTAGAGAGAAGGGAAAGGAGAGAGTGGGGAGAGAGACATCAATGTATGGTTGTCTTTCACCTACCTCCAACCATGGACCCGGTTGGAGACCTGGCCTGAAACCTGGTTATGTGCCCTGGATGGGAATCAAATCAGTGACCTTTGGGTTCACAGGCAGGCACCTTATCCACTGTGCCACCAGCCAGGGCTATAATTTTTTATAGATAAGTTTTCTTAGAAATAAAGAATTACGTAAGATATTTGTGATAGTTAATTTTATGTATCAACTTAGAGAGTGTTACTGGATGAGGTTAACTTTTTTTTTTAATATTCAATATTATTTTGTATTCATTTCAGGTATATAGCATAGGGATTAGACAGCTATGTATCTAAAAAGTGCTGATATTTCCAGCACCCAACTGGTACTACACATAGTCATTACAATATACTGTACTTCACATCTTCATGACTATTCTGTAACTGCCCATCTGTACTGCTTAATCCCCTCACCCTTTTCACCCAGTCCCTTAACTCCTCTCGCATTTGGTAATTATGTCTGCTCTCTGTCTCTATGAGTCTATTTCTATTTTGTTATATTGTTCTTTAGACTCCACATATAAATGAAATCATATGATATTTGTTTTTTTCTGACTGACTTGTTTCATTGAGCATGATACCCACTAGGTCTGTCCGTGATGTCAAAATGGTAAGATTTTTTCTTTCTTATGTCTGAGTAATATTCCATTGTATAAGTGTGTCATAGCCTTTTGATTCACTCATCTATTGATGAGCATGGGGGTTGTTTCCATAGCCTGGCTATTATAAGTAATTCTACAATTAACATAGGGTTCATATATGTATTCTTTTAAAAAACATTTCACTTATTATTTTTAGAGAGAGGGTAAGGGAGAAAGGCAGAGAGGGAGAGAGACATCAATGTATGGTTGCCTTTCACCTGCCTCCAGCTAAGGACCTGGCTAGAGACCTGGCTTGCAACCTGGTTATGTGCCCTAGCTGGGAATCAAACCAGCCACCTTTGGGTTCACAGGTTGGCACCTTGTCCACTGTGCCACCAGCCAGAGCTACATATATGTATTCTTCTGAATTAGTGTTTTGGATTTCTTTAGATATATACCCAAAAGTGGAATTGCTGGGTCATAAGGGGGTTTAATTTTTAATTTTTTGAGGAGCCTCCATACTATTTTCCATAGTGACTACACCAGTCTACATTCCTACCAATAGTGCACGAGGGTTCCCTTTTCTCTCTACATCTTTCCCAATGTTTGTTTTTTATTGACTTATTGATGATAGCCATTCTGACAAGTGTGAGGTATTATTTCATTGTGGTTTTAATTTTCATTTTTCTGATGATTAATAATGTTGACCATCTATCTCTTCATATGTCTACTGGCCATCTGTATGTCATAAGGTTATTTAAATTAAAAAGTTGCAAGCAAATAGCTTTCCATAATGTGGGCAGTCCTCATTTACCTAGTTGATGGTCTAAATAGAATAAAACAGATGGGCTTCCCAAGCAAATGGTTATTACCCCAACAGAATACCGTGGACTTCATCTGCACCATTGGCTCTTATGGGTCACTAGCCTGCTGGCCCACACTGCAGATTTGACCCTTGCTAGATTTCATCAACATATGAGGCATTTACTTGTAATAGATATATTTCTATATTTATATATACTCTATTATTTTCTGGGTAAACAATAAAAATTACTCAAAAGATGAAAAATAAGAGGATTATATGACATTAAAATTACTTTTCATAGGAAGTATATATGACAAGTTGGCCCAGTCATTTTATGGTGAGTAAGAAGAGAACAGGTGTTTTATTATTTTTATTTTTGGGTAGATTGAAAATGTCATGCTATTCAATTACAACATGTGTGTTCATTCTTATTTTAAAATTATTCCTTAATTCATCTTCAAATTGAATATTTTTATTTCTTTTGACCTGCCAAGTTGTAAGTTCCTCTTCCTTTTTTCATTTTTTTTCTTAAAAAAACATAAAGTTAGTATACACCAGGTTATATGAATATGTTAATAGAACAGGACATCAAATCAAGACAGTAAGGTCAGTAATTAGGAAGATTTAATATTTAAGAAAGCTTAATTCAGTGGAAAAAAAAAGATGTATTATTTAATATGGTGCTGGTATACCTGGTTATTCACCTGGAAAGAAATAAAATTAAACTCATTTTTCTTCTGATTAAGGACCTAAATATAACAAATAATGACAATAAAATTCTAGCAAGAAAGCATAGGGTAAACAATATGTGATTTAAAGGCAATTTCTACCTTACAAAAGTTCAGAAGCTATAAAAGACAAGGTGTATATATTTCATTATGTGAAATTATAACTGTGGTCTAGAAATTCCATAAAGAAAATCAACAGGCACATAATAGGTTAGAAAAATTTTCCTTACAGATTACAAGTAAGATTTTATATCTATAACTTTTTAAACTACTGGAAACCACAATTTTAACAAGCAGAAAAGATTTGCATAAGCAATTCTCAGATGATCAAATTCACATAATCAACAAACATATTAAATGACACTCAAGTTCACAAGTCATCAAAAATATGCAAATTGCATAATAAAGACATGGAAAAGATTTTTAAATGCCTATAGATATGCTAAGAGAAGGAGTGAGTGAGCAGGAAAAGAAAACCCATAGATGGTTATGGGAAATTTTCCATTTTGGAAAGCATTCTGTCCATAGAAAGAGAAAAAATTCAACACAGAGCGCATATGTATGCTTCAGCATTATTAGTAGTTAAGACAACAAGAAACAAAATGAATACTCATTACTCATACAATCATTTATTTTTCCCTTTGTTGCTCTATTGGTTTATTAAATGACAGGCACTATCCTAGGTCCTGGGAATACATTAGCAAATAAAACAAACAAAAACTGCTACTGAAGTAGAGTTCAGATTCTATGAGGAAAGATAAGAGAATGTAACAAAATAAATAGGTAGATTATATGAACTGTTAGAAGAAGAGGAGACAGGAAGAATGGAGTAAGTAGGATTTGGAAGGCCAGAGGATGGAGAAGGGAGAGTTGGGAGGGATTGAAGTTGAATAGGCTGGTCAAAGTAGGCTGCATTGAGAAAATGCCATTTGTAAAACACTGAAAAGAGGTGAGGAAGTGAGCCACATGGATACCTAGGGAAAGTGCTCCAGCCAGAATGACAGCCAACAGCAAATGCCCTGAGATCAGAGGATGCCTGGGTGATGTCTCACCCTGGGCCCTCATGATGGTTTGGGTAATGGAATTCATCACTGTGGGGCTGTCCTATGCAGTGTAGGATATTTGGCAGTAAATCTGATCACTATCCACTAGTTGCCAGTGGCACTTCTTTCCTAGTCTTGGCAATTCAAAATGTCTTTAGCAACTGCTAACTGTTCCCTTGGGACCAAGACCACCACTGCTCCATTCCCACTCCTGTTGAGAACCTAGAGGAACAACCTGAGAGCCAATGTAACTTATTAAATATCCAGCATGCACTATCATACAGCCACTAAAAAGAAAGTTCAGTGCTATTCAGTTAATGTGTAGGGTTTTCCAAAAGATATTGTCACAAATGTAGCATTAAAGCAACCTTAGGAGGAGAAATAGCTTGAATTTTTCATCTCAGTTGACCAGGCCCTAATCATTTAAAGACAGCTTCTGATAGATTGCAACCACAAGGGAAAACTTAAGTATTTTAAACCTGGTCTTACTTGATAAATCTATTTAGAATACCTGATGGAAGACATGCAACTAGAGAATTCAGGAATGTGAGATCTCTGAATAGGAAATATATGACATATCACAAGGATTATTATTATATTTTTACCATTTGTACTTACATAATTCATTTGATATATCAAATTATTATTTTGTAAGCTACAGAATAAGCAGCTGCAGTTTTTATTATAAATTTTAGCCAATAAACCAGGTTTTCTAATCTTGTTAAAAATGATCATGTTAAAGGAGTAAAGCAATATGAAAATGATTATATAGCATAATGCAATTTTCTTAAAGCAAAGAATGACTAACATCTGATTTGCAAATAGGAATAAATATGTATTCCTATAAATACGTTGTCTATGGACAACTTTACCTGCATGGAGAATGGGGTGATAAAAGATACATACTCATTTATTAACATGAGTTACTGCTTGGATGGTGACAGGGTTGGAGTAAGGAAGAGAGGGAGTAAATCCAAAAAGAAAAACAAACTAGGTAAGAACAGGAATTGCACCTCACAAGAAAATCTAATATATATTATGGTGGAATGTTTACATGTTTATGGAATTATGGTTATTATTTAAGTTTTACCACTTGAAAAGCATGAATACTACTTTTTACTCTCTTAATATTTATTTTTCATTATATCAAACTAAAAAATTTTGCACAGCAAAGGAAATCATCATCAAAATAAAAAAATAACCCACAGAATGACAACATATTCACCAATATATCTGATAATAGGTTACTATCCAAAATTTATCAAGTACTTACAAAACTCAACACCAAAATACAAATGCCCCAATTAAAAAATGGGCAAAAGACCTAGATACTTCTCTAAAGAGGACATACAGATGGCCAATACATGCATGTAAATATGCTCAACATCACTAATCATCAGAGAAATGTGAAGTCAAACCACAATGAGATACAATCTCACACCTGTCAGAATGGCTATCATCAATAATACAACAAACAAGTGTTGGTGAGGATATGGAGGAAGAGGAACCCTTTTGCTCTGTTGGTGGGAATGCAGATTGGTGCAGCCACTGTGAAAGCAGTATGGAGATACTAAAAAATTAAAAATGGGTCTGCCTTTTTTTTTAAGATTTTATTTATTATTTTCAGAGAATAGGGCAGGGAGGAAGAAAGAAAGGAAGAGGAAAACATCAATGGATGGTTGCTTTTCACCTGCTTCCAGCTAGGGACCTGGCTGGAGACCTGGCTTGCAACCTGATTATGTGCCCTGACTGGGGAATTGAACCAGTAACCTTTGGGTTCACAGGCCAGTGCCAATCCACTGACCACATCAGCCCGGGGATCTGCCTTTTGATCCAGCAGTTCCACTTCTGAGAATATATTCTAAGGAACCCAAAACACTAATTCAAAAGAACATAAGCATCCCTTTGTTCATTGAAGCATTATTCACAATTGTCCAAGTATCCATAAACAACTATGGGACATTTACACAATGGAATACTAATTGGCTGCAAAAGAATAAAATTTTACCATTTACAACAGCAAAAATGGACATGGAGAACATTATGCTAAGTGAAATAAGCCAGTCAGAGAAAGACAAATACCACGATTTCACTCATGTGTGAAATCAAATAAACAAACAGAGGTAATGAGGAAAATAGGGACAATAGGGAAAATAGATGGAGAGCAGAATGACAACTAAAGGGGGGAACATTGAGGGGGGAAGATTTAAGCAAAAAGGAAAAAGGCTCATGGACATGGACAACAGTATGGTGATTGCTAGGAGAAGGAGGGCATAAAGGACTAAAGGGTAATGGGAAAATTACAATAAATATCAAATAATACTATTTGTTTTCATCAATATTTCTTTTCATTAATTTTACATTACTAAGAATGACATATTTTTCTTAATTTTTAAAATATAAATAAGCATTAAGAAAAATTTGTCTGGGAATCCCAGTAGAGTGATATAACCATCTATAAGCTTTGTAGTTAGTAATTTAGAAAATACTATAATAGAGTGAATAAGTTTTTATTTTATGGATAATTTTTAGCAATATAGATTTAGTTATAGTATAGTATTTTATATTTTGGGTACATCATATTTTATCTAAATAAGTTTAGATAAAATTATTCAAAGTTCAATTATTTTCTAATACATTCACTATAGTAAATATCAACAACAGATATATATTTAGATGTATATTTATTGTTGTGAAATTGTTTGTAGTTGTGATATATATCACAACGCTGAATATACATTTTTACCTTTATTATTCCTAAGCATAACTATGTTTCTTTACTTAGCAAGTTATAAGAAATAAGCTTTTTATTTTTACTACTAAGATGCAGATAGTAATACCTCGATATAAATGTCTGTAAACTTCTAAAATCTTTTTAATTTTTCAATTTCAGTTGATGTCTGATATTATATTAGTTTCAGGTATGCAGCACAGTGGTTAAACATTCATATCATTTACAAAGTGATCCTCCCAATAAATCTAGTACCCACCTTGTACATAGTAATTACATGTACAAGGTAATTAATTGGTCAATATTATTGACCAATTCCCTATGCAGCATTTTACATCCCCATGACTATTTTGTTATTGCCAATTGTATGTCCTGATTTCTTAAACCCTTTTTTACCCCCACAACCCTGTTCCATCTGGCAGCTATCAGTTTCAGTTTGTTCTCTGTATTTATGAGTCTGTGTTTGTTTTGTTCGTTTGTTTATTTGTGGGTTCTTTAGATATTTGCAGCATATTTTCTTATCTTAAGACAAAGTTTGAAAACTGCAGAGCATGTCTGCTAGCATAATATTACTAACAGTACAAAAAATATTATTGGTTCAGTTTACAAAAAGATAAAAGTATAATCAATGGACATTAGAAGGTTTTATGCATGTTCAAAAAGATAAACATAAATGATCAATTGATAGCTTTTAATGAAAATATTAAGGACTGTTAATGGCAGTATTTACTTGTTTAAAACTTTTATAGCTGTGTGAGTTCATTAAAGACCACATAAAAAGTTTTGTGTCTGCAAAAAAAAAAAAAAAGTTTTGTGTCTGCTTATTTATGCAATATTGTATGCAAGTAATGTGGTCCAGAGATACAGAAAAGTAATCATTCTGACAAAATACTTTATTATTCTCCCTGTTAATCGGTACTTAATATAATATATTTTTTGGAGTGTTGTCTTCAAAGCAGCCTGATTATATCATCTTTGACACACTTAACAGTTCCCTGAACTTGTTTAGGCATCTCTGTGACAATGGGCTGCTAAATAAATTGGAAGGACATTAATTAATTTTGACCCTCTGAGAAAAACAAAATTCATTCTGAGAAGGCCAACAGATTCAAAGAGCCTATGATCTACTTGTAAGCATCACAGTACTCCTGTTAATTAAAAGTGTGTTTATGGGTCTTTTCAGTTATTGTTATCAAGATGAAGAATTAGATACAGAAGGACATGTTCAGTGCCCATCACAGGCCTATTTATGAGTCTTGTTGGAGCCATTGCTGAAATTGTAGAGAGAAACTCCAAACATTAATCCACTCTCTAGTATGCACATGAATAGTTTTTAGATTCAATATATATGAGATTTAATGGCAAGAGTGACATTTATGTGACATGAAATAACAAAGGTATAATGAAGAAGGTTGCTGTCTCTTTTCGCTTCCCTAATAGCTTTCTTTTTTTTCTTTTTCTTTTTTTTTTTTTTTTTTAATGGTATAATTGACCATCTCCAGTAGAGTAGTGGTCATATCTTTTGGTATTTTTATATCCACTCCAGCATTTAAGATTGGCTAGCACTTGTTAAATACTTGTGTAGGTCTCATGTTACTTGGATCTATCTCCTTGTATTTTTAAAAAATATTTTATTTATTATTTTCAGAGAGAGGGAGAGAGGGAGGCAAATATATGTATGGTTGCCTTTCACCTGCCTCCAGCTACAGACCTGGCTGGAGACCTGGCCTGCAACCTGGTTATGTTGCCCCAGCTGAGAACTGAACCAGTGACCTTTGGGTTCCCAGGCCAGTGCTTTATCCACTGAGCCACCAGCCAGGGCCCTCCTTGTGTATTTTTTACCACCAAAATATTTTGAATTAATGCAACAAGCATTTCTTGAATGCCTAGTAAATACCACAAACAATGTGTTGGGAAGTGAGGGTATGAATGTACTTGGCGTTTGTAAAGTAACTGAAATGGAATATGCTGCTTGATAGAACCCACATGCTTACTATTGTGCAATTCTATGTTCACAATTCAAACAGTACCCCTACTCTTTGTGATGCTAATGCTTACTGTGTATAATAGCAGTTTAAAGCATAAAGTGTTCAATGAATATAACTTGATTGATACTTTGTTAACAGAGCCTGGCAAGCTAGGCAGATGGTAAATGCACTTAAGGCCAGACAGACCTGGCCCTGGCTGGTGGCACAGTGGATAAGGCACCAGCCTGGGAACCCAAAGGTCGCTTAATTTGATTCCCAGCCAGGGCACATAACCAGGTTGCGAGCCAGGTCTCCAGCCAGCTCTGTGCCTGGAAGCAGGTGAAAGGCAACCATACGTTAATGTCTCTCTCCCTTTCTGCCTCTCTCCCTTCCCCTCTCCCTAAAAATAATAAATAAAATCTTTAAAAAAAAAGATTGGACAAACCCGACAGACATTATTTCTATATTGTACATGAGAAAAAATCTAAATAACTTCTTCAAGCCTAAACCCAGGGTAAATAGAACCTAGCCCCAGCCCTTCTCCAGGACATCACCACAGCATAAGCTGTTCTTATTTACAGCTCTGCCTAACTCTTCATATTTGAAGATTTAACCTTTATTTCATTTAACATTTATCTCATTTGAGAAATTTTGTATCACCACCATCTCAGCCTGGTCTCTGATATTTGGTAGAGGGACATTCCCATATTCATTTCCTTGGGAGGGTTGGAGCTAGGTCAGTAATATAGAGTTAGGTACAGAGAAGTCTAATGATACTGAGCTATATCAAAGAACATGATTTGTAAACCATCTTTTGTTTTATCTGATCCTTAAATAATATGTTAAAATTTATTAGAATACCAGTTCAGAGCACATTTCTGTTTAAAAGGATATGCTTTTTGGATCCACTAAGGGAAGTTAATTACTAATGTATTATTGATAATATAATGAGATTAAAACCTGAGAAGAATGGTGAAAGGAAATAACTATGACTTGTGTGATGCTTTAGCCACTGCTTTAAAAATATACTATACGTGACTAAATAGAAGTTTCTACAGGTGAGTGTCACAGAAAATGAAATACACAGCGATGGTAAAAAAATAAAAAATGTCAAGTCATTTGTTCATTCAACAAATATTTGTTGAGCTTATTGATTGCTAGCTACTATTCTAGGTACATATACATGTTAAACACACCAGAGAAGGATCATGTGGCAGACATTGTAGCAGACGGAGATAGAAAATCAATATCAGGTATTATAAATAAACATTCTGCAGTTTGTTAGAAGTTGATTAGTGTTAGGGGTAAAAGAGAAAAGTGGAGTAGTAACAGAACCAATGGAGAATAGTTTTGAAGTATGGAGTGGTAGTGGGAGTGAGGGTTCAGTGGAAATTTTCATGTAGTTATTGGAATGAGGGTGCCTGCATTATTGGCTTTCAGTTTTATAAAGGGTTGTGGATGGCCCTGGCCAGGTAACTGGCTAGACCATCTTCCAAAAGCCCCAAGGTTACATGTTCAATCCATAGGGCACATACAAGAATCAACCAATGAATGCATAAATAAGTAGAACAACAAATCGATGTCTCTCTTTCTTTCTCTCTCCCCCTTCTCACTAAAAGCAGTGAAAAAGTATCCTTGTCTGAGAATTAAAAACAAAACAAAACAAAAAAAAAAAAACATTGTGATGTAGAAAATCCCAATTTTTGAAAGTTTGAATAACGATAGTCACAGGAGTGATTGGGCAGGGGGGTTGAAATACTGAACTCCAAACTTCAACATCTTTCTTCCCCTGTAGCCTACCTACATTGTCCAATATTTTAGCACCAGCCACATGGAACTACTAAACCATTGAAGTGTGGCTGGCCTAAATTGAGATGTGCTAAAGGAAAATGTAAAGTAAGTGTAAAATACACACTAGATTTTGAAGATGTAGTACAAAATAAATAAAGGAAAACCCAGAATATAAAAGATATCTCACTAATAATTTATAGGTTGATTATATGTTTAAATTAAAACATTGTGAAAACATTTGGTTACATAAAATATATGACTAAAATTCAATTGATTTATTTTTACTTTATTAAATGTTTCTGCTAAAAATTCTAAAGCTACATATGGGCTCATTGCAGACATGGGGAAGGCCTTCTTGTTTATCAAGTAAATAGACGCTTTAATTAACTAAAGAAATACTGAAAAGAACACACCTCTGTATATGGTTGAAGGTGGACAGTCTCTTCATGATGAATTCACATACTTGCTAGGAACTGCAAAGGTGATCTATTTCACTTCCATTATACTTTAAGCAAAAGGTACTTTTAAAAAAAGAACATGTAAATAGCAGTGTTGTAATTATAATCTAATCTGGTATATTATCTTTATAATATTAAACTGCGTATATTATATCCTAATAATTAGATATTAACATGCAGTCTTATGTTAAAAAATAACACTTTCTGAATCATTACCCAAATATGCTAGTTCTTGTTCCATCAATTTCAAAGAGAAGAACCAATGTTATTATTTCCCTAATTACTTTATCTTTTATATATTCTTTAAAGATTTTAATTATTGTTTTTAGAGAGAGAGGAAGGGAAAGAGGCAAAGAGGGAGAGAAACGTCAATGTATGGTTGCTTTTCACCTGCTATGGAGCTGGCTGGAGACCTGGCTTGCAACTTGGTTATGTGGCCTGGCTGGGGAATCGAACCAGTGACCTTTGGGTTCGCAAGCCAGCACTTATCCACTGTGCTACCAACCATGGCCATCTTTTATGTTTTCGTAATATATTCAAAGTTAATACTTTATTGCTTTTATGAAATTAAGAATCTGACCTGTGGGACAATATTTATGATTGTGTAAAAACTTCCCTATGAAGACAGGGATGTTATTATGCATCCCCAATGATCCCATGATTAAGTATACAAACCACTCCAGGTAGATATGTATAAATTTTGTATTAATTCTTGTAGGATCTGCATTTTCAGGTAACAACCTTCAAACTTTTTCCTAAGTACTATGATTCAATAATTCTTCTCAGCAGAGTGATTCATTCTTAAGCAAATGTCTAGTTGTTTCACTAGTAGACAATCAAATTTTGAATTTTCTCGAATAGGAAGATCATTGCCTTACTGGATAATTGGGTTGATATTTAGTGGCAATCACTATGCCATGAACCTCACACGTCACCACCACTACCACTGTCACCACAGTTATGACTGTCAGCTCTGGGTCATTACTGGTCATATAAATTGTTTTGCTTGGAGGCTTAGCTTTAACAATAAATTAGAAAGCATTATTCCCATAGTCTGATGGTATAATGTGGGATCACATTTTGTAACCATGTATGAATTTATCTCAGATTATTTTTAAAACTTTCTCTGTTTTCATTAATTTTTCCTTTTTCTTTTTTTAATTTAATTTTATTGTTGTTGTATTACATCCATCCCCTTTTTACTCCCCACTGTCCCCTTCCCCACCTACGCATTCCCCCACAAAGTCAGTCCCACTTGTCCATGTCCAAGGTTCTTCCATACTAATTTCTTGACTAAATTGCTCCCCTTCTTTGCTTCCTCCTCTCCCCTCCCTCCTTCTTCCTCCACCCTTCCCACTGAAGACCTATTCACTGTATTCATGTATCTGGTTCTGTTTTGCTTGTTGTTTGTTTTGTTCATTATTATCCTGAAATGGGTGAGATCATATGGTATTTGTCTTTCACTAACTGGCTTATTTCACTAAGCATAATACTTTCTTTTCCATTAATTTTTAGAGCTATTTATTTCTTTGACATGCCCTAGATAGATCCCTTGATGTTTAGAATAACTACAAAATATTTATGTACTTATTCTAATTTTCTTTCATTGCTAATATTTCTTGATTATGTTGAAGTTATTCGTGACAGTATGTATGTACATTGTGAAT
This sequence comes from Noctilio leporinus, assembly GCA_004026585.1. Lineage (NCBI taxonomy): Eukaryota > Metazoa > Chordata > Mammalia > Chiroptera > Noctilionidae > Noctilio > Noctilio leporinus. Next base: position 46,294 of record PVIW01007212.1, on the reverse strand, counting down.
ATTAGTATTTTTCCCCATTCTCTCCTATTTTTACTCCCTTTTCCTTTCCCCTTCTATTATGCCTCTAAAACATATGAGCATTAGGTTAAAAAATTATAAAGAAGAATAACATATAAAATAGTATAAATGACTAGCAATAAATAGTACAGCTAATATTTTTCTGGCTTTATTATCTCCTAATAACTTATATATTATCTTTTCAAAATAATTGGACTTTGATATTATCTAAATAATGTGTTAATTCAATCATTAAATAAATACTTTAGAATGAAAGACTACCAAATGATCTCCTTTCATATAGAACAGCTAAAAACGGTTATTGTTCTTGCTTATTCTTTTTAAAGGAATAATATAATACTAAAAATAGCTAATTGAATGTATAACTGAATAGAATAGTCTTGTTATCAAAAATTGATGTGACTATGCATAGTTACCATTCACCAAGTGCCAGTCACCACATACCTGGCTCTATTTTAGCTTTCTCATTTAACCCTCACATTTACCTTGAGGCTTTTATTAGAAGTGAAATTGATGCACAGGGAGAGTAAATAATTTGCCCCTAGTCATGCAGAAGACATTTGAATCTATCACTGGGACCTGTGTCTCTCTGAAGCAAAAGGCTGTTCGGAACCATCAATCTCTGTAGGTCAATATGACACTTTCAAAACTTCCAGAAATATATCAATTGGATGGCCATACAAAAAATGAATAATTGGTAGTTTTTCTCCTAAAACACGCAAGAGTTGGAAGTGATGTTTTTGCTATATTAAAAGGCAGCATTTTGTCAGCATCAAACAGCTCAAAACAAACAAGTATGTTTTTTCCTACATTTCTTACTTAACCCTTGTTGCCATTTTCTTATGGCAGTTCACTATCATTTCTACTCTATCTTTGTCTTGTATTACTTTTAAGAAATGCAAATCTTTTACTCCAACTATATAACAATACCATGGAACAAAAACAAGGAGAATTCTGGCTGATAAGTCTTAGAATGCATCTTGCAGATTTGGTTTTCTCACTACAAAAAGACAACAAATGATATGCATCACTTGTTTCTTTACCAGAATAAAAATTAAAACAGTTCTTTTCATTAAATGATTGTGAGTGTTTAGACCATGGTCATTTTGTTTCCATATTTTTCTCTGCAACAAAGGGTTAATTTTACTTTAATGATGGTCAGGCAACAAGAATAAGTCCAGATCATGTATAACTCCTCTGTTTCTTCAACATGTCACATGAGCAGACAGTGATTCCATTTTGTTACCAGAAAGCAATTCTTGTCTCAAACCCTTCCAATCATCTGCATGTGCATTTGAATCAATACCCCATCTGATCATTCATATCAAATTTTTCTGCCTCTGGGGAGAAACATAATCTTAAGATTTTTTTCCTTTGGTTTGTTTTATTATGTACTAGGACCCAGATGGTGTTTTCTTTTTTTGAAATCCCAAAAGGCATCATCTTAGAGATATAGTATTCAGTGAGATGCATGTGAATGTACCAGTTCTTCTGGAATCCTCAAGGACAGGATTCAACTCTAAATAATCTTGAAATTTTTAGGTTAGTTATTTCATCATTTTGCAAATAACTAAGCATCATTGTTTCTGTAATGGAACTTACAAAATGCATATTTATTTACATCCTTTATTTCTCAGTAAAATATCCCTTTCTATCTTCTCAAACCCTTGCATGTTGCATTTACTCCCTTCTTTTTTTTTAAGTATCCTTACATTGCCTCTCTGTCACTATAACATACATTTTGGCTTCAAGCATCACAATTCTCAACTTCCTTGAAAAAAGAAAGAAAATGAAATATCTAAATTTCACTTCCATTCTTTCTTTTTTTTTCATTTTTGTGTCTAAAAATTGTATTTACCACACAATATTTATATTCCCTTCCTCACTACACACAACCTTTTTGGCTTTCTACAATCTGTCTTCTGCAAAAATATTATCTCTTCCACAAATAATTATTGGTCACGCACTGTTGGTCACTGGTTTCAACACTGTAGTGAGATTTGTTTACCAAATACAGCCCCAAGTTTATATTCTAGTTCTATTCTAGGACTTGATTGATTTTCTATCATAATAACCTGATTCTTTTTAAGGTGCATTTGACACTACTCTCCATTCCACACCTTCCTGGAGTTTTCATCTGTGTTTTCCTTGCAGCAGACTGTGTTTTCACCCAGTGCTAAACCTGTACTTGATGATTTTTTCTTCCTTCTAAGCCTAAATGTGAGCCTTATTTACCCAATATTCTGGTTTTACTTTTTTTCAATCTCTTTTCACGCTTTTGCTTGTTTGGATTTTTATTCTTTCATTGCTCAAGAATTTACTAATTCCTGCATGTATATAGCCCTTATTTCCATACTCTAGTCTCACATTTTCATATGTCAGCTCAGTAATTCTCAGCATCCTCTAGTCACATATGCAAATACAAATTCACCTTTCTTTCAGTTCCCTCCTTCTGATCCTGACATTGGTTCTATTGGTTACTGACATTATCATTGTTAACACTTAATTCTCTCTCAGTTTCAAATATGTCAGCTCTACTTAGATGTTTTACCCACCCACCCCCATCTTTTTTTTTTGCATTTCCACTTCTGTCATCTTAATTCGCTCATGGGCTATTGCAGATGTCAAAGAAACTCATCTCCAATGCAACTATTCTCCCGAACCAGGCCATGCTTCGCACTGATGCAGGATTAATATTGCTCAATGGTGACTCTTGGTTCTCCAAGGCATCAGAAGCTCCTCATTGCCCTGTAGTTTTGGCATTAAAGACTCCCTATGTTCTTTCCCAAATTGCATTTCTGATTTTAGTCCTTAGGTTACTCTGCTACAAATGCTCTGTGCTTGTTCCTTAAATATGCTTTGGGTGTTACAAACATTAACTTGTAGTCAGATCATTGTCTGAGCATAGCTTGTCATTTTTTTTGTTGATAGTGGACAATAAAAGGAACTGAGGTCAACAGGCCTTTACATTTTTTATCTTGCTTGGAATAATCTTGTGTTTATTGTTTGCTCTCAGCGCCAGAAGGCAAAATTTCTTCTACCAGCCTTATTTTTGTCTCCTTTGTTGCATTTTGGTTTCCCTGGAGACTTCTTACAAAGCCTGAAAGATAAAGTTCTTTCACTACGGGAATAGCAAGATGGGAAAGTGTTAGGCGGAAAAGTCAGGAGAGGGGAAGCATTTTATAGTCCTGTGATTTAATTGCAGTCTTTTGACTGTGACTTTACCAAGTTTGTCTTCCTCCTTACCTGAGAAAGGACGACTAGACCTGGCCAGCTAAAGAAAATAGGCACGTTGAGAATGGCCCCTTTTCCCTCAACCTGAAAAAAATGCAGAAGAGTTTTCTCCAGTCTTCACTGTGACAATTTGTTGGGGCTCCTGAGGTGAACCTTTGAGGGGTACCCCTAAGCCTTGTCCCCATGGAACTCCTTTTGCTCTAGCTTTTCTGCAGTGAGTCTCCAACAGTATTCATTACAACTGACAGTTCTCCACCCAGTGTAGGCTCTAAAAGCTGCTGCCGGGGTTCTACTCTACTACATTGCATCTGCCTGTTCCTTGCTCCAATTCCAGGGCAGCAGCAGTTTGCCCTGTGACCTCTACTTTATTCTCTGACAGCTCTAAGAAGAGTTTTTGATTTTCAGTCAGTTTAGCTTTTCCTGTTGTGTAGTGAGACTGATACTTTCCAAACTCTTTACATACTAGACCAGAAACCAGATGTCTCCTCACATTGCCATTCATATATATAGTCATATATAATACGTATAGACTATATATTATATATGTTCATATGTTCATATATAATATAGGTAGATAGATCTTTGCCACTCTGAACTGATTTCTTTGCCTACTACTATCTCCACTATTTCCTTTAATATCCTCACACAATGGCATATATTTTATAAATTATTTTCTCAAACACTGAATTTAAGCCATCTTTTCTCTGTTGAACAATGTAGTATTTAGGGCCTATATCAATTTGGTATTACAGATTTACAGTAACCCTAGTGAACTATTTTTTTTTTTTTAAGATTTTATTCATTATTTTTAGAGAGAATGGCAAGGAGGAAGGAAGAAAGGGAGGGAAACATCAATGCATGGTTGCCTTTCACCTGCCTCCAGCTAAGGACCTGGCTGGAGACCTAGCTTACAACCTGGTTATGTGTCCTGGCTGGGAATTGAACCAGCAACCTTTGGGTTCATAGGTCAATGCCTGCCCACTGAGCTACCAGCCAGGGCTCAATTATTATTATTATTATTATATTATTATTATTATTATTCCCCATTTGATAGATGATGAATATGAGAAACAGTGGGGATTTAATGATTTTCCCAATATCAAAGGCAACTATCAGAGCTTGGATTTGAACTCAGATATTCTGAACTCAAGCTTGTCTTCTCAATAGTACATTGACATCTTTTATTATTGTATTCTTTGAGTTATATTTCATATTTTCCCAGTCATGATTTGCCTTTCTCCCTAACATCCAAATGCAAAACATGGTCTCTTCTATATAACAGTAGTTATCCAGTCAATAACTTGTGATTGATAGTCTTTTTACTACTCCTAAATTAATCTTGCTATTCTCTAAATTTCCTAAGATAATAGCACTAACTTGCAACTGTGCACTAAACATTTTACATATAGTGTATTGTTTAATTTTTACCACAAGCCCACAAGGTTCAAGTACCTTCTATAATTATATCTTATTGCTTCTGAGTCCTAGAGAATTTAAATAGGTTCCCAAGGTCACATACCTAGTAAATGGTTGAGTCAAAATTTTAATTGAAATCCAAAGCTCCAGGGCTTACAGGTTTAGCCAGTGGGCAATCCTACCCACAGTTTCTACTCGTTACACATTTGTTAAAATAATCTAATGATACTACTGTATTTTATGTGTCAATGAAAACATATTCTTTTGTTCTTTACTTTCTACACTCTTTCAATTTAAATAGATCTGAAATCTAAACAAAGTCAAAACTCTCACTTGTTATTATTTGCCTAAAGATAAGGGCTTATAATTTATTAGTTCTTCCTTCCTACTAGACAGGGAAACAAGTTTCTTTTTCAATCTCAATTTTGCAGATACGAAATGCTATTAAGCCAATGCATGTCTTCAAAGCTATCTTGGTGAGAAAATTACACATAAAGAGGTTCTTCTAGGTTCTTTTAATATGAGAATTAGAGATTCATAATTTTTCATCTCCACCTAGACTTATGGGAAATGCCAACAAATTCCATCCATGTATCATCATCATGTGATGGAGATGTACTTGCCATTGAGCAATTAGATGCTTTCAAAATAAGATGAATCTACCCTGTGTTAGCAGGTCATAATTAGAAGCCTTGCTTTTATATCAGATCAATGCACACTGAGGAAAAAAATTAACAGTAACAAATTTGATAACAGTAAATAGCGTTAAAATGTGACATTCTGCTGACAAGTATTTTTTTGTTTTTTTTTTTTCAATACGTGCTAATTACTCTCAAAAGAAAATAATACCTGAAAAATAAACTACTGGAAAGAACAGAAATAAAGAAATGTCAAATCCATGCATTGTACAGCTCTTTACAAAGCAAATAAAAGTGATTTAATGACTTTTACATCAAATTCCATGAGGAAACTGCATTTGACTTCAGAGGCATTCTGTGGCTGCCATTTTGCTGGTGTGAAGGAAATTTCTATTCTCTCTATGAGCATTTCACAGCCTTTAAAACTTGCAGACACAAAAGCCAGCACCTTGGAATTATGTGGAGTTGGGGGCAGGGGGGCATTTCAACAGATAGTCATTATGCACATTGTATTTTAGCGTGAGGGACAGGCAGAAATTACAGAGGATGTGGAGCCAAGCTTAAGTAAGTCTGACGCTGAAGGAGCATTTTGCTATTCCAAAAGAGAGGCATATTGCATTGCATTTTTAAAAAGCCATTAGGCAGCTTTATTTTATGAGCAAGAAAAAAAGAAGAGTAAAATTGCCTACAATTTAAAGCAAGGAGTAAATTCAGATCAATTGAAGTGGGAAATTGTCTTTTATGATTTGACCCTAGTGCAAGTCAGTGTGGTTCTGCTGAGGGCACTGGAGCTTACAAAATATTGCTGCCTTTTAAAGGTATTCACTATCTTTTTTTGAAAAGATTTTATTTATTATTTTTCAGAGAGAAGGGAAGGGAGAAAGGCAGAGAGGGAGAGAGACATCAATGTATGGTTGCCTTTCACCTGCCTCCAGGTATGGACCTGACTGGAGACCTGGAATGCAACCCGGTTATGTGCTCTGACTGGGAATCGAACCAGAGACCTTTGGGTCACTATCTTTTTTTAAAAAGAAATGTCTAATTCATTAACTTGTGACATCGTAACTCAAGGAAACAGTTTTAAAAACTTAAGATTGTTGTTAATAACATGAAGAAGATAAATTAGAATCTTTATCTCTGCCAACACCAAAATAAAGCCCAGCGTCTGTGAAGCATGGGGGTGGGCTGTGAGTGTGGTGTTCCAACATCAAGTGATGGTGGCAATTTGGACAAAGTATACTTTGATGCTGCATTTACACTAATGGATACTAAGTAGATCCTGATTTTCAAAAATCTGTGCAATTCTTTAAAGAGTTTTGAAGGTAAAAGTGGAATAATAATGATAAACTTAAATTCATTGCCTGATTTTAACTAATACGTGAAATATAATATCCATACCCTAAGGATATTAAAAACTTATAATCATAAAAATGGCATGATCAAAACTAAAGTATTAAATTTAAACTGTGCAGAAAATATTGGAAGACAGAGGGTATGGAGAGAAATAAAGCTCAAATATATTTGATGAATTCCCACATTCCAGAAGCATCTAGTAGTATTTAATTAGCATATGATAGACTCTACAGACTTAATTGAATGCATTAGTTCTAATATATGAGATTTAAGTCATTTTTATTTATTTGTCTTTAAATATATTTTTAAAGATTTATTCTTTTTAGAAAGAGGGGAAGGGAGAGAGGGAGAGAAACATTAATGTATGGTTGCCTTTCACCTGCCTCCAGCTGTGGACCTGACTGGAGACCTGGCTTGCATCCTGGTTATGTGCCCTGGCTGGGGAATCGAACCAGTGACCTTTGGGTTCACAGGCCAGCACCTATCCACTGTGCCATCAGCCAGGGTCGTTAAGTAACTTTTAAAATGGTCAACAGAGAGCTGTAAAACAGTCCTTATCAAACCAACAAAGACTCTACATAATGTTGATCATTCGACAGTCACATATAAATAAACTGGCTTAAATTTTTACCATTAAATTCTAAATATGCTGCAGCAGTTGAGACTTTTAACCTTAATTACCTACTTAAAAAAGTTCTGAACTTTGTGTGGGATGCTTAAAGTGACCTCCTCCAAGGATTTACTAGATACAAAAAAAAGTAATTCTCAATGAACCAACTGAAAGTTTATAAATGTTTAAAAGTGGGTCCAGTCTGAGCTTGCTAGATAAAGGATGAGTCTATTTCTGAAAATATAATTCAATGTAAAGTTTTATACATTTGTGATATAGGACATAATTCCTGATAATTCACATATTTCTATTAATAATTTCAAGAGACTAAGCAACTTTTCATCTTTATGATTCTAAAGTAAAATATGGCATTGAACAAGTCCTTTCTCCTTACAAAGTCAAATTTAGATATGCTAAAGTTCCGGAATTAGAAATTCCCAAAGAGCACCTTTGTAATGGTGGCTTCTAAATTGCCAGGCATGGTTTTGCGTTCTTAAATTTTAAAATGGAAAAAAAAAATTCACATGTTCATGTATTACTACATGACCTTGAAGTTGACTTTCTAATTTTTGTGTTCAACTGTAGAATTTCGTAGAAGCAAAATTGAATATGCAACTTCGAAGAGGTTAGGTGGGGCATATTTTGAGAACTCATGTAAACTCCCCTAATAATTGGAATTGCTAACTTTGACATTGAGTTTTACATTACATTGTCTTTCACTAAAGTAAATATATGTTAGTTAAATTATTAATTTTTAGTATACCCAGTGGGTTATATATATTTTAAATTAAATTTCATAATTGTTTCCTAAAATGCAAATATTAGATTATTCTGCATTCCCTGCAATGATGTCATATCTTTGCTAAACTCATTTTTAGCAGTTGCTATAATAAAAGTAAATGCTGAGGAAAATATATATGAAATAAGAAATTTGAAATAGTAAGTGAAAGCATTCAATCCAATTTCAAGGTTTGAGAAATTGGTTAGAGTTTAATAGACTCACCCTCCAATAGAAAATAATTGTGGCTATTTACATATAAAATAAATTTGCCAATAAATTGGACAATCTGGAAGAAATGAATACCTAGAAACATGTAATTTTTCTATGACTGAGTCAGGCAGTAACAAAAAATTCTGAATAGACCAATAACTACTAAATAAATAGAATCAGTGATCAAAGATTCCTAACAAAAGATAAGTCCTGAATTGGATATCTTCCCAGATGAATTTTACCAAACATTCAAAGGAGAATTAACATCTATCCCTCTCAAACTATTCCAAAAAAATTGGAAGGAACAAAGGCTTCAAGCTGATTTTACAAGGCCAGCTTCACTCTGATTTCAAAACCAAAGACGTTACGTAAAAGAAAATTATAGGCCAATATCCCTGATGAATACAGATGCGAAAATCTTCAACTAAATATTAACTAACCTAATTCAGTAACACGTTAAAATGATCATACACCATGATCAATTGGGATTTATTCCTTGGAAGCAGGTTGGTTCAATATCAGCAAATCAATTAATATTACACCACATAAACAAAATGAAGGATGAAAATTGCATGATCATATCAATAGATGTGGGAAAATATTTGACAAAATCTAGCACCCATTTATTACTAAAAGGCTCAGCAAAGTAAAAATAGAAAGGACATTCTTCAATATAATAAAGGCCACAGATGACAAATGCACAGCTAACATTTTACTTAACACTACTTTTATTCAACATAGCATTTTTAAGTTCTAACCACAGCAATCAGGCAAAAAATAAATAAATAATAGAAAGTATCTAATTTGAAATGGAAGGAGAAAAGTTGTCATTATTTGCTGATGACATGATACTGTGTAGGAAGAATCCTAAAGGCAGCACACATGCCAAAAAACAAAACAAAACAAAACAAAAACTGTTAGAATTGATTAATTAATTAAATAGGATATAAAATTAATATCCAGAACTAAGTTGCAGTTAATAGACAAATAATAAACTATTAGGGAAAAGAAACTAAGAAATTATAATTGCATCAAAAAGAAATAGGAATAAATTTAACAAAGGAGGTAAAAGATCTGTACTCAGAAAATTATAACACATTAAAGAAAGAAATTGAAGAAGATGCAAGTATATGTAAGCATATACGGTGCTCATGAATAGAAAAATTAACACATCATTAAAATATTTATAATACCCAAAGCCACCTACAGATTCAGTACAATTCCTATCAAAATACCCTAAAATTTATGTGGGACCATAGAAGACCCTGAGTAGACAAAGTAATTTTGAAAAAGAATAACAAAATTGGAGGTGTCACAATAACTGATATCCAACTATACTATAAGGCTATAGTAATTAAAAAAGTATGGTACTGGCATAAAACACAGACACTTAAATCAATGGAACAAAATAGCCAAAAAAATAAACCCATGCCTATATGGTCTATTAATCTATGACAAAGGAAGCAAGAATATATAATGGGGAAAAGGCGATCTCTGCAATAAGTGGAGTTGGGAAAAGTGGTCAGATACATGCAAAAAAAAAAAGAAAGAAAGAAAGAAAGAAAAAGAAACTAGACCACATTCTTACACCATATTCAAGAATAAACACAAATGGATTAAAGACTTAAATGATATTGCTGTTAGTTAGGGGAATATCTTTCAGGCAAGGGAAACAAAAGTAAAAATAAATAAATGGAACTGTATCACACTAAAAAGATTTTGCACAACAAAGAAAATCATCAACAAAATGAAAAGGCAACCTACTAAATAGTGGAAGATATTTTTCAATGATGCATTCAATAAGGGGATAATATCCAAAATTTATAAGGAGCTCATACAACTTAACATAAAAAACCCATTCAATTTTAAAAATGGACAAATGACCTGAAGTGACTTTCTCCAGAGCATATAGTTGGCCAAAAAACATATGAAAAGATGCCAAACATCATTAATCATTAGAGAAGTGTAAATTAAAACCACAATAAGATATCTCCTCATACCTTTCAGTAAAACTGTAAACAAGTGTTGGTGAGGATGTGGAGAAAAGGGAACACTTGTGCACTGTTGGTGAAATTGCAAATTGGTACAGCCACTATGGAAGACAATATGGAATTTCCTCAAAAATTTAAAAATAGCATTACATTATGATCCAGCAATTCCACTTCTGAATATTTATCTTAAAAAACATCTAGGTCAGTAATTCAAAAAGATATACATATCCCTGTTTTTATTGCAACATTGTTCACAATAACCAAGATATGGAAACAACCTAAGTGTTTATCAATAGATGATTAAATAAAAACAATGTACTACTATTTGTCCATAAGAAAGAATGAGATCTTACCATATGTGACAGTATGAATGAACCTAGAGGGTATTAAGCTAAATGGAGTATGACAGACAGAAAGAGACAAATGCCATATAATTTCAGCTATATGTGGAATCTAAAAAACAAAATGTGTGAATAAGCAGAACAGAAACAGACTCATAGATACAGAGAACAGACTGACGGTTGCAAGATGGGAGGGCAGTTGGGAGACTGGGTGCACAGGATAAAGGAATTAAGAAGCCCAAATTGGTAGTTAGAAAATAGTCATGGTGATGTAAAGTATGTTACAGGGAATAAAATCAAAAGTATCATATTTATGGTGTCATATGAGTACAAGACATAGGGGGATCACTTCACAAATTACATAAATGTGTAACCACTATGCTGCTCACCTAAAACTAATTAATATTTAATATCACTGGTAATTTGAAAAAGTGAAATAAAAAAAAAATCAAATGTTTTTAAACATTTGTTGTGTATTAGTTTTTTAGATGCCTGCAATGATGTTAGAATATTAATATATATTAAGTTGTTTGGACTTAAGTTCTTAATAAATGAAACAAAAATATTGCCTCCCACATGGGCTGACATAAGAAAATTACTGAGCCACCAAGGACACTGTGACCTGAGTTACATTAGCAACCTAAAGGTAATGACTAAGAATGGAGAACTTAGTTAGACTAAATACTGGTTGCAGGGCAACTTAAAACTTACCTCTTCAAAAATAAACATATGTGATCAATATTATTCAAAAGAAACATCTAAACTAGAGTGTATGTTTAATGTATTTATGCAGCTAGGGGAATAAATTTACTGAAATACAAGATTTAAAAAAATTGTTTTAAAGATTTTATTTATTATTTTTAGAGAGGGGAAGGGAGAGACAGAGATGGAGAGAGACATCAATGTATGGTTGCTTTTCACCTGCCTCCAGCTATGGACCTGGCTAGAGCCCTGGCTTGCAACCTCGTTATATGCCCTAGCTGAAATACAAGATTTATAAATCAGAATTCCCAGGTTTGTAAAATGGATAAAATTTGTGTCCATGGACACAGTTACTTTCTTTCCTACTGCTCTAAATTTTTGACTGTCAACATCAGGTTAGCATTAAAGCATTAAAAAAGCATAAAAAGAGCATAAAAAAAGAAGCATTTAAAGTTTAAGTTACACATTATCTGCTTTTGAGATAAATATATATTCATTTGTATTATATGTCACATTATTTAAGAGTTGAGCTACAAAATATAAAATATTTTAATGCAAACATAGTTAACATTAATTTATCTTATTTGGGACTAGGGTAAAGCTATTTCTTTACATCCACTATCAGATGACTAGATTGCATACATTCAATTTAGTCTTAGCTGTATAAGAAAAGTTATTATAACTGAGTTATACTATGTTTTTCTTATTCAGGGTGATATTTTAAAATTTGCTTCATAGAGTGTAGTCTAAATGTATTGGGCTTGAGGCAGTAAGATGAAGGAAAACTGAGATGTTCGTATTTAATTAAAGATTATATGAATTTAAAGAATGCATTTTCTTTTTAAATGTTTTATTTACTTTTAATTTTTATTATTTTTAAATATTTATTGTGCTTTTTCAAATATTATTTAGTCACCATATCTCCCCCTAACCCAGCAGTCACCACACTGTTGTCCATGTCCATGAGTCTTTTCTTTATTTCCTGCTCTATCCCTCTACCCTCTAACCACCCCCACCCTACCACCACTGTTTTTCCATCTTTGAGGCTGTTCCCATTTCCCTTGTTCAGTTTTTTCATTAGATTTCACCATTCATTGCTACTGTAGTCAGTGTGAGGAGTCAGAACAACTGAAGATGACATACAATGTCCATCAGCCCACAACACCCACTCTACAAGCAGCATACAAAATCAGTTATTTACCTGAAACTGACAGAAAGTTTGAACAAATTGGGAGAAACACAAATATTTGATCGCATTTTGCAGTCACATCCCCAGGGGAATTTTATGACCATAATGACACCTTGTTTTGTTTAAAGAATTAAGTGTTATTGATATATAATTCACAAATGAATTGTGTTTGTGTGTGTGGGTGGGTGTTTGGGGAAAATTAAAATGTGTACATAGTATAAATGCATCCTGTCTCATGCTATAAAATACCATTTCACTGAAAGAAAGTCATGTGCTCTCATTGCAAGGTAGTGGACAGCACTTCCTGTATGTCAACGCATCTGGCCCCAAAGAAGGATACACGGCAAGAATCACTACTTCCCAGTACCTCCCAGCAAGCCTTGGCATGTGTACTCTACGGTTCTGGTTCTACATGATGGATTCCAGCAGTGTGGGAGTATTAAAGGTACAAAAGGGAGACAGATCTGTGTTTTATGAAAATGTGTATAGCATGTGCTTAAACATACTTTTTTGGTAGTAACACAACACCAATACTGATTCTATTAATCTCTCATTTCTTTCTGGGGCAATGGGAGTTCCATAATCAGAGCTGCCACTCATGCAAGATTTACTCATTCATGGCTGCCACCTGAATCCAATTATGACATATGCCATTTAACAAATTATCAAGAGATGTAATGAGTATGAGCAGATTACAATTTATCTTTTAATAACAATTTAGATTAAGGACAGTGAAGAAATGTGATGCGAGGGATAACGATAAAGAGAACTTTCTTGGCCAAGCAAAGTAAAGGCAAAGCAAATTTAAGATTTTAAGTATATATTAGTTCACACTGAAAACAACATGCCTGCTCCATTTTTAACTAATTCAGGATGAGAATCTACACCAAACACAAATGTTTTTTAGGATACGATTATTGCATTTATACTTTTCATTTTATGAAAAATCAATGAGCTTTTCAACCATCAGGAATCAGTTTGAAATCTTCATTTCTAATTAAAAGATTGCACACCTAGTGTTATCCCCTTGAAATTCTACAACCATTTGTTGTAGAATTTTTATTTTTAACTGAAACATTGGCCTTTGTGAATAATAATGATTATCATTAAGTGATCCCTATCTTTCAGACTGTGTATCATAAAGTTATGTGTTTAGCAGTTTTAATTCTCACATTCACCTGATAACATAGTATATTTTTCCCACATTTACAATAAAGAAACTGAAACTCAAAGGGACTTAGTGACTTTTCCACAATTACAATTAACAAAAAGTCTGAATTCAAAAATCTGATATTCCTTACCCACCATTGTTTCTCACATTTTGTGCAGTTCCCCCAAAGAAGTCTAAGGAGGCAAAGGGAAAGAAGAGAAAGAGAAAAGGTCTTATCAATTCCAGCCACTGATTAAAAATAGAGCTCTTATCAAGTAAAAATATAAACATGAAAAGAAAGGGAAGAAGTTATACTGATTTTATCTGGTTTTTCTAAAGATAAACCAAAAATAACAGCAAAGAAAGAGATTCATTTTTAACAGTTTAGATACATGTGAGTAAATGCAGATTATGTAAAAATATTGGACTTTTTATTGTTTTTACATATAATATGCAAATATTTGGTAGGTTAACCTATATAGCTTTTGTGGAATTTTATCAAGGATAACTTATAACCACTGGTCTTCAAGACTCCACAATACAGTATTTTTACTGAAGTTTTTAAACACATGGCTGCAATTAAAGAGGACACTAGTCAATGGTTGTTTGTTATTCATAGAAGCAAATACAAATGGAGAGGTCAGCAGACCCATCAAAACAGAAAGCAAGCGTATTTAAGTCACTTTCTAACAAATGCTGCTTCTTTCATTCAAAAAGAGCATCCAAATATCCTTGAGCTGTTTCCCAGCTGAATGCTTTGTTTTCCCCAAATTCTAATGTTAAATCCTAACCAAGGCAGTTGGCTACTTTGGTTACCAAGTAAAATAGTCCACTGCTTTTCTCTTTCCTGTAAACAGCTTTTGAAACACATTTAGCTGGCCTGGAGTCTTGACTTCTGATAGCTTGTTTTTGGTGATTACTGGTTTTTCTAACCAGAGAACAGCAGTTAGTTAAGTGTAGCAAAGCTTTTACAATCCAGGCAGTTTTCAGGAAGGTCAACTGGAAAGAATAGTGGAGGGAAATTGGTAGTCAGCCTGACATCCTGTATTTTGCGTTGAAATTGCCCTCTCTGACTCCAGATAAGATAACCTCTCTTGGTAGGTTGCTGTGACTGTCTTTGATCACTCCTACAGGTGTGACCCAAGCAAGGCCAAGCCGATCTTAGTCTTCTCCAGTGAGATTGATGTAGAGAATGAAAACATTTGACTTCTCTCTCCACAAACCCTAAAGATGTAGCTGGATTTGGGACAATTGGGAATGGTCTTACCCAGCATGGGGAGGGAGATTACCTCAGAAACAAGCTAAGAAACAGAGGGACTCAACTAAAGAAAGAGGAAGAAGCAGAATTGTGACTTCTCTGTTTAAACCTGGCATCCTGCTTTGCCTGAGCTAGTAACATTTTCTGTTTCTGGATCCTGACAAAGTCCTATCTTTGGTTGTACAGACCTACAATAAACTATTGTCATAAGGAATCGCTATATTACTGAGGATGATGGTAACTAGGACATGTCTTACTTTCTCAACTCTTGCTTGGAAAATCTTGAGTTATTCCCAGACTGAAAAACTTTCTGGGTCTGCAATATCTTTATATATGAATGAACCAATGAAGTGGAAACCTGCTCATTTAGCCTTTAAATCAAGGCTCTCCAGCAGCAAGCAACTTTTTTTCACATGCAACTTTTGTCTTTCTTATTCCTTCTAGGTTGGGTATAACAGTGTCATATTTCACTACATTTTCTAGGGCACGAGTTTTCAACAGATGTGTTGCATTTGTATGAATTGTCCGTATTTATAACATGAGGAGATTTGGTGGATGGATCACTTCTTATTACAGAATTGAGAATGTAGTGCTTGTGCATATATTTTCTAAAATAATAGAGGCCCAAAGTCCAACTAATACTATCTGGAATTTTGGTGAAGAAAAACCTTTATTTTTAATATTAAAAAGGAGGAAAACCTTCATTTTTAATACTAAATATAGGTTTTTAAAGAAATAAAATGAATGACAATATGCACTAGTTGTGTAGGTGTGGATAAATAAACATTGCAATCAAATAATGAAGAGCATTTTGGAAATTAAAACCTTTGTAATTTTGTATTATCAAAACATTCCACATCTAGGAATATAAGTAAATAAAGATAGACATGCATGACATTTTATTTATGAAGTGCTTTTTTTTAAAGATTTTATTTATTACTTTTAGAGAGAAGATCAGGGAGGGAGGATAAAAGAGAGAGAAACATCAATGTATGGTCACCTTTCACCTGCCTCCAGCCACAGACCTGGCTGAAGACTTGGCTTGAAACCTGGTTATGTGCCCTTGGCTGGGGAATTGAACCAGCAACCTTTGGGTTCTCAGGCCAGCACCTTACCTACTGTGCCACCAGCCAGGGCTATTTATGAAGTTTTTTTCATCTTAACATTGTTTATAATAATAAATATTTAAAACCATTTGAATGCCAAATGTTAGGGATTGGTGAAGTACAGTACATTTACTTTTATTATTAAATCTATGGGAAAATTAATTATGTGAGTGAATAATTAGTGATAAAGAGAAGTGCTTATGTTTTATTAGTAACTAAAGCAGATATTAATAAATATGTATTCTAAAATGCCATTTAAAATATATAATTTTGAGTGCATTAGTGTATGTATATCTATATCTCAATCTATATATCTATATCTGTATATATATCCATATATATGAGAAAAATATATGGATGCATACACACAAAAATAGATTAATTATCTCTAAATGGTGGAGAAAAAATATTTTCATTAGTTTTACTCTTG
Source organism: Noctilio leporinus (assembly GCA_004026585.1). Classification (NCBI taxonomy): domain Eukaryota; kingdom Metazoa; phylum Chordata; class Mammalia; order Chiroptera; family Noctilionidae; genus Noctilio; species Noctilio leporinus. The sequence goes on along the minus strand of PVIW01007212.1, from coordinate 29,867 downwards.
TTTATTTTACAATTTTTTACATTAAACATGTATTACTTTCCTAATAAGAAAATATGTATATATAGAGGGTTTTTATAATTGAAAAAGTTGAAAGACACTGTTCAGGATGCACCATAAACAGATAACTTCTTGAGTTAATAAATAGCAAAATGGTATAGCATAACTGAAGCACTATAGCGTAACTATGATAATCTGAAACTAGTTCTTACAATGATTATGTAACTCCTTTAGAAAGACCATGGCAAAGAAAATACTTAAGACAGTGCCATAGTAGAGGGTTTATGAGGCAACAAAAATAATAAGGCATTCCTAAAAACAAATTTCAAATTACAGATTATCATAGTATGCTTTCTTGCCAGCACAAATTTTATGAATTGTATTAAGTACTGTGTAGTGCCTGCCCTTCTTGTTCTATTCTATATCCCAGAGGACTACGCTGCCCAGACTCCTTTGCTTTCTGCCTTCCTAGATGAGTTTGGCCAATGAAAAGCACTGCCCAAAGACCTAGGGGTAGGAAAAGGAGACAAGCCTTCCTCTTCTCTCTGCCTTTTGGGCTGAGTTTCTCACTATAGCTTATCTGTAACTCAGTTTTCTCAAGACAGGCCCTGGCTCCTTAATATTAACTCCTACCAAGTAAGCCTGACAAATTCCAGTTTCTCTCAACTCAGTTTCAGTGATTACTTCCCTCTGACCCTCTAATTTTAGGTGTGGAAACATCTTCCTGGACATACTTACCTACCTACTAGCTCATAAATTCCTTGGTGGTTTCTCATCTCTCCAATAAGCTTTGTAACCAACTCCCTATATTAAATTTCCTCTATTTTTGAAATACAAGATCTGTATAGAAAACTGTCCAGCCATTGTTCATATAATGAGAATTGTTTGTGTGACATTGATATAACTTGGCAGCCAGGGAGATAGGACTGGAATCTGCATGTGTGATCAGCGACAACGTCACTGTGCTAGCAGTGGGTGCAGTAGGTGACATTTAGTGCGCATGTGTACTATGTGGCTGTTGCGTTCAAAATTGAGTAAATAGACCAACAAATCTATATCAAATTTTGTGTTAAGCTTGAACATTCCTCTGCAAAAACTATTTTGAAGCCCACAGCTATGGGCAACTGGTGATTGGCAGCTTTATCATGACAATGTGCCTGCTTATGCATCAAGGCTTGTGCAGAGTTTTTGGAAAAATGTCAAATCACCCAGGTGACTCAGCCCCACTCCAGCCCAGATTTTGTACCCCTTGACTTCTGGCTTTTCCCGAAGCTAAAGTCAACTTTGAAAGGGAAGCGATTTCAGACTGTTGAGATTCAGGTGCAGCCAATGACAATTGGGAGAACTGTGTGAGGTCCCAACGTGCCTACTTTGAAAGGGACTGAGGAATCACTGTCCTACATATGATGTTTCTTATATCTTGTATCCTCTTCAATCAATGTCTCAATTTTTCATAGTGCATGGCTGGATACTTTCCGGATAGACCTTATGTTAGAGTAGTTTATATTTTCTAGCTTCGGCCTATTATTAGTGCTCTGTCCCCCAACAAAGAAAACACAAATCTTTCGAAGACATTAACTTGTTAAACAATGAAAAAGTTTGAGTCAGCACCCAGTCAGTTTAAATTTGTCATCCTTACATTAACATATTAAAAACTACCCTTTAATAGGTGATGACAGAAAACAAATTAAAAACCCACACACAAAAAAATACGAAAATTTTAATTTGTGGTATGATATCCTGGAGCAACTAGAATAGTTCATTTTTTAAAATAATAAATAGTTACTTAAGGTCTGCTAAATAGTGTTATTTTATATTGAATGTAAAGAATCCTCTCTGAGAAAGATGATGTTTGAATTTAGGTTTGAAAAACCAGAAAGAGCCAGCCCCATGAACATCTAGAGTAAGAATGTTCAAAGCAGAGGAAGCACACTAATAAAGTACTATGAAGGTGGGCCAGTATAGCTGGACCAAAATGGGGCAGGGGGGACCAAACAGGAAGGGGCCAGCTCATGTAGGACTTTGTAAGGATGGTAAAATTATGTTTCATTCTAAGAACCATGTGAAGTCATTGGAGAGTGTCTTGACCAGCTTGGGAGACTATAATGACAGTTCTATAACATGGAGTAGGTGGTTTAAACAACAGAAATTTCTATTTCACAGTCCTGCGAGCTGAAAAGTGTAAGATCAAGGTATTTGCCAATTCAGTTTCTGTTCTGGACCCTCTCCATCATTTGCAGATGGCTGTCTTCTAACTCTGTGCTCACCCGGCAGAGGGAGATCATCTCTCTTGGGTCTCTTTTTATAAGGACACGAATCCCATTCTTGCTGTCTTCACCCTCATGACTTAATGACCATCCAAAGGCCCCACTTCCAAAAATTAAAATATCAGGTTTTAGGCCTTCAACATATGAAGGTGAAGAGACATAGACATTCAATCATAGCAGAAAGTGTTAAATTGTGGAATAATATAACCTTATCTGAAAATTTAAAAGGTCTGTCTGCTGCCATATGGAAAAAGGATGGGTGCTGGAGACAGGAGGAGGCAAGAAGTGGAAGTGAAACAGGGAGACAAGTTAGATGGCTTCCAGGAGTTTGGGCAGAGAAGATAGCGTTTGGGTTCAAGTGGGCAAGGCAATTTTTACATAGTGAGCAAGATAGGACTTAGATCTTCACTGACATATTAAGATTATTTTCTAAATAAAGCATAGTTTAATTTTATTATGATATTATTGAAGGGCACTATATAAAGCTAGCACAGTCAAGAATTGTATAGTTGAGATCAAAGTAAAATTCAATTATGATCTGCCCCATTGCTTTGGGGGAGCAAAAGCCAAACAACTCCGATTTCTCTCAGCCTGTAGAGTGTTGCATAAGGAGGGTAAATGTTTTATGGGACCTCAGAAGCTTGGTGTAAATGAATAATATTCAGAATAATAAAATGTTCACACAGGCTCAGGAAATTATAGAACAGTGTTCATACATATTTTCTAGGTCAGTTTCTGTCTCTCTCTCAATTACCCACCTACATATGAAATAAAAAGCACTTCTTAAATTGGTGCTGCTTACTTTTTGGTACACATTGCCAAAAGAGCCCTCAGTGAATCGAATTAATTTCCCATGAGATTATTTGGTTCCAGTAGTTCAGCTTGTTTTGGTATTTAATGTTAATTCATGTGAGTTACTTAATGTCTATGAGCAAAGGTAAAGTGTGACACAGGACAAAAGCATTTCTCTAAAAATGATTAATATCCTATAATTACTGACACATTTTTAAAGTCACAAAAAAGGAAGTAGATAACTTTAATAATTAATATACTTATATTTTTATAATTTATAGAAATTTTTAATTACTCAGAAGAAAAAAATTGACCAACTACCTAAAACTGCCTTCAGTGATAACAGATGAAATAATATTTTAGAACAGTTAGCCTGCCATGTTGAAATGGTCTCTCTCTTTCTCTCTCTCTCTCTCTGAGAGTGTTAGGAGTTTTTAGACCTAAATAAGCTCTGCTAAAACCTATACAATTTAGTATTTAATTGTTTAATTCAGGAAGTCATTATTGTTGTGGTCTGGTGCTTGTGAGATTTTTTGTTTGTTTGCATGTTTTAGTATGACTCTTAAGAAGATAAGAACAGAAAGAAAAAAACAACTACCAAGAATAGTATCAGATGGTTACTATATGCCATGCACTGCTTAAAGTATTTTCCATATATTGATAGGTCTAATTGTCACATCATCCAATGAAGCAAGCACCAATATTATCTACATTTTAACAAATAAGGAAAATAAGATAGAAGAAGCTTCAGGAACTTGTCCAAAGTCATAGAGCTGGGTGTCCCCAGAGGCAGGGGCTCTAGTCTGCTGTTCTGCCTCTCAGGACTTGATGGCTATCTTTATGGCACATTTTATTTCTTTACTTTTATTATTCAAAATTATCCCTTACTTTCTTGTTCTTTAAAGGGTACTTTCCATGTCTTACATTGTGCCTATGGTAGTTTTCAGAATAGTTTAAGTTTGAAATGCATATTTAACCCCAAAAAAGGCCTCACAATAATTTAAGTAGTGAGATATGTCCCCAGAAATGTGTGGGTGTGTGAAGTGGTACATGGTACCTGTAATTGCCTTTGGCAAAGCATTTAACCCTTTGCCCCACAACTCTTTATGATTAACTGTTGAGTGAGCAGTTCAAGAAAAAGAGCTATCATGATGGCATCCTCTTCAACAAACTGATTAAGGCCTCCTTTGGTCAGTTTTGGAATCCTCTCAAGTTTGCCATAGACTTACAGATGTCCTATTAAGACGTCAGACATTTCAAGTCTTCTGTGTGCTAACACAGGAGGAAATTCAGTTTATTCCCTGTGATGCTCCCAGACCCTTGAGTTTTGAAATAAGAGGTTTGGCAGAGGAGGTTCACCCCATTTCAGCCGTGGTTCTTAATTGCAAACCACCATGGGCCTTAAGGGCACAGGGCAGAGTCACTCTGCACTAGCAATGCCCAGGGACTTTAAGATATTCCTAAAGGACACTGATAAATCAGTGAGCACCCACCTTTACCACCTATATATAATCATATGATCATGATGAATAATTAATCAACGAAATATGGTGCATAAACAGCTCCTAGTAGCAGAGGAAATATAATTTACATTCATATTAACTTAATTGGAGATACTAATTACCATTTGGAGCAGTGAAAAATAACTTATAAAATGATAACCTCTGTTAACAGCCTGCCCAGAAGGCTCTGATTATGACCATATTACTGCATACATGAGGAGCTGACCCATTTTGTACTTATCACTTGTGCAGCATCAGTTACTCCAGGCATATGCTGAGTAAAAAGAAAAGTCATGAAAATTGTTAAGTTTCTAAAGGGAAAAAATTCTGTAAGTGCCTGTTACATTTATAAACATGTGTATTAAAAAGTAAATAGGTACTCATTGTATGGTACATCCTTAAGACAATTTACAATTTGATTATTTTGTTTTATTTCTTCTTTGTATTATTAAAGCTTAATTTTAATATATACTTTTATGATGTTGTATTATGAGAGTTGTTGAGAGGCACTACCAGTTTTCCATCTGTAATTTTATTCTTTTTTGAAAATGTATTTTTACTACTATTCCAGACTAACCAGTTCTTTTTTATATCTGTTTATGCTAAACTTCATGGTCATTGTTTTCACAAGTGGTGGCACACAGCTTATCAGGGGCAGCTTTTGAAAATAATAGTAGGTTGTATTTAAGAGAGGAGACAATAGTATATGCAGAATCCCTGGGCATTAATGGTAGGGAAATGTGTAGGAGTTGTTGAGCTACTAAGCAAATTTCTGCCTTCTATGCAGACTTTCAGAAGATTTGGATTATACTCTAAAATGAGCATTCCATATATTTTTAAGCAGATATATGGAAAGCAATGTACTGAGCCAGTAGTACTCATGTCACACTCCTGGCTCACTGCAATAATCTGTAGGATGTAACACAATAGGCAGTAACAATAGTTACAATGAACCAAATTCTTTTTAGTGACTTTTCTTTCTTTTTGAGACTAGAGTCAAGATTTTCTTCAAAATAATGTCTCCCACATTTTAATCTGATAGGTCCTGTTAAATAGAAGAGAAAGACAAGGTTGTACCTGCTGTGCCAGGCATTTATTTTGCTCGATGTGTTGCATGACAGACAGGACCCTGTGACAGGCTTCACTTGGGAGAGTGTGTGGGACACACAACCGTCATCTATCATAAAGTGTGAGTCAAGGGCTTATGTGAACAGCCAGCCTAGCAAACGTGGGTGTGGAGATTTTGACAGCAGAAATACTTTGATAGCACAGATAAAGCAAACTATGCTGAGATGTGCTCTGTATCTTCCATTGTAGAAAATAGAAAAAAAAAAAAAAATAACCAAGCCAGAGGATGGTGAAAATAATACTGTAAGTTGCTATTAAATTATAAATTAAACGGGATGGGAAGGTACCACATGAAATATAAAGGCTGACACTCAAGAGAGGGAGCTAATCTAATTTGACCTTCAAAACAGACTTTTCCTTTAGAATATAATAAAAGCGAAAAAAGAAAAGTGACCTCAAGTTGAAGAGTTATGCTGCTAAAAATTAAAATCATGTCACAGTTTTAAGACATGGACATGGGAATTTGCAAAAGGAGATTTTTCTAACTCATGCATACGAATGGTCCAGGTGCAAAGTCACCTTGAGAAAGAACCAAATATCAGCTTTGATTAGAAGTGTGCATCCTCAGCTGATACGCATCTCAAAATTTTTTTAAAAATTGCCAAATTCAGTTAAAGGAACTTTCCTTTTACATTTTTATTTCATGAAAACTGTTCATCTATTTTCCTTGTGGATTCTGACTTTAATTCTTTGTTAAGGAAGCATTTTCCTGCCATAAAATATAAATCTATAATCTTAGTAATTTTAGTTTTATACAATTTTGATTTCTACTTTTAAGTAATTCATTCACTTGTAATTCATTTTGTGTATACATGGTGGGAAGCCAGAAGCTCATAACTTTTGCTATTTGCAAGCCAGTTTCTCCACTACCATTGATTTGGTACTGTGTCCTTCCCCTGTTGATTTGATATACTTTCATTAATGTACATTAAATTCATATATGCATTTGTAGATTTTCTCCGGATGTATGATAGAATGGTTGCTTTTCAGTTTAATACAAAAATAGACACATTCATAGAAAAATAACAGAAACACAGAAATAAATCGTAATCCTCTGCTTACTCACTATTAGCTACTTATTTTGTCAGTTTAGGAAAAAGGTGTTTTAAATTCCTCCAGTAAAATTAACAATCTTATTTTGTCTTCTTGTTTTTATCAGTCTCAGCTTTTATAGTTCAGAGCTGCATTGTTGAATGCCTAAAGATTCAAGTAAATGTGAGGAATTATAACTTTTATCAACATTAAATATTCCTCTTTATACGGTCCCTGAAATCTTTTTATCTGTTAATAACATAGATGTTCTTACCATTAAAAAAATAATGTTCTTTTTTTAAAAATATTTTATTTAGTATTTTCAGAGAGAAGGGCAGGGATGGAGGAAGAAAGAGAGAGAAAGAAACATCAATGTCTGGTTGCCCTTTATCTGCCACCAGCCACAGACCTGGCTGGAGACCTGGCTTGCAACCTGGTTGTGCCCTGGCTGGGAATTGAACCAGCAACCTTTCGCTTTGCAGGCCAGCACTTTATCCACTGTGCCACCAGCCAGGGCAAAAAAGAATGTTCTTATCTTTACTTTTAGTATTCCGTGATACTTAGCTTTAATTATATCAGTTATATACAGCATATTGGCTAGGTTATCTTTTGCCTGTAAATTGAGCTTCTGTTTTTAATAAATAAACTCAGTGACTCAGTTGGTTGGAGCAACCTCCCCATGCACCAAAAAGTCATAGGTTCGATTTCTGGTCAGGGCACATACCTAGGTGAAGGATAAAATCCCCCATTGGGGTGCACAAGGAAGGCAACAAATTGATCTCGATCTCTCTCCCTCTCTCTCTCTTTCTCTTTCTTTCTCCCCCTCTTCCTCTCCCCCACCTATTAAAATCAATAAACATAGTCTTGGGTGAGGATTTTTTAAAAAATCTTTAAAAAGTGGAAACCTATTTTTATATGTTTTCTATGTTTTTTCTTGTTTCATTATTTTTCCCTTGATATGTCTTTTTTGGGTTAATTGATATCATTTGTTTTTGCTTATTCCTGGTATTTATAAATTTTAATTGTTGTGCTTCTTTTTCTGAAGTGAACACTTAATTGTTAGTAAAATCCATTAAAAATATTTATCCACTCTCATTGAAAATTAATTGCATACTTCCAACCTACCCACCCCTGAAATAAATGAAGACTAATGGAAAGATTTTATTGACCTGGCTTACCCTCCCAAACAACTCTATGTCTTGTTAAAATTGGCTGGTACATAGGGCATAAATAACTCATCTATTTTCTTGCCAATCACATTCTTTAAAATGCTTCACCAATATGTAATTATCAAGTAAAACTTTAACAGTTATTTTTGCTCACTGGTGTTTATCAATTTTTTTGCAGCTGCTATATCAAATTCTTTTTGTTTGGTATGTCTATTAGTTTGCTAGGGTTACCATAACAAAAATCAAAGACTAGGGTGTTTAAACAACAACAAAATTTTTTTTTCACAGTTCTGCATGCTCCTTGTCCAAAATCAGTGTGTCAACAGGTTTGATTTCTTCTGAGCTCTCTTTCTTTGACTAGCAGATGGTGGGTAGCCTTTTTACCATGTCCTGACTTGAGTTTTTCTCTGTGTGAGCTTATCTCTGACATATCTCTTCTTGTATCCAAGTTTTCTCTGCTTATGAGAGCCCCAGCAAAATTGGAAGAGGGCTCACCTTAATGGCCTCATTTTCATTTAATTGACTCTTTTTAGACCTAACTACAGTCTCTAACTACAGTCACATTTTAAAGTACTGGGGTTTAGGGTTCAACATATGAACTTTGGAGCAGGTACCTTCAGCCCATAGGAACATGTTTTGTTCACATACATTTCAGAAATTGTATATACATGGGATGATAAGCTTTTTGAGTTCCTCGTTGATTGGAGAAAACATATTATGTACCCACATTGTAAAGATAGCTTGGGTATGAACTTCTAGGTTCAAAATGATTTTTCTTTTTTATTGAAGGTATTATTGCATTATATTCTAATATCCATTATCTAGCTGTTTTAGATGACAGATATCTGTCTGATTATTTCTCCTCCAAGAATTTTACATATCCTACTCTTTTCTCAGGAAGCGTGTAAAATATTTTTTGATCCCTAGAGTTCATTAATTTTCCTGGAAATTTGATGGGCCCTCATAATTTTTACCACCAGTAATTTATGTAATTATCTCCTTGTAGAAAATCTGTTAGACAAGTGTGTAAAGTTCTGGATCTGTCCTTGCTATCCTCTAACATATTTGCTCAAAGTTTGCATTCTTCTGTCTTCTGGCACTGTACCAAGTCTGAACCAAGTCTGGGCTCTTGGTTCAGTTTTCCAGTTCACTTTTTGCTATTTAATATGTATTGATGCTGCTTTTCAGTTCATCTGTGGGGTTTTGTTTTAGCAATCATGTTGTTAATTTCCAAGAAACCCAAATGCTTCTTTTTCTTATTATCCTATTCTATTTTATAGATATAATGGACACCCAGAGCTCTCAAAGGAATTACGTATATTTCTTCAGTTATTGAACCATTTATTCTATTAACAATCTTCTTCAAGGTATTCTTCTAGTATTTTGTTCAATTTAATGCCTCTGTTAGAAATTTTATCACCTGTTTGGTTACTTACTATTGGTTTTGTATTGCTATATGTGAATGAGTATAAATTGAATCACACACACACACACACACACACACTCACACACATTTATTTTTATTGCTTCCAACCAAGTAAGAAGTTTCATTCCCCTAGTAGTGCACACCCATTCTGAATTCAGGTCTCTGGTTTTCTGTTGCTCTGGTGTAAAGGAAGACCTGGGTGTCTGGGGGTTTGCATTTGTGGTGTAATGGTAACTTGTTTATTTGTTGAGGGAGGAATGAGTACTTTGCAGCAGTCAAAAGGGACACCCACTCATTCCGCTGGTCCCTGAGTGCCCACTCAGGGAAACTTATGTGTCAGATCTCCCACTTCAGAAGATTTACCCACTCTGTGTAGTCTAGGTATAAATGCTAGGTCAGCAACTCCTCACACAAGGGATTGATCTGACTCCTTTTAGAGTTTTTTGGTGAAATGCTAGCTGGTGACACATGCGCAGACCTTTCTTTTGTACTCTCCATCTTTAAAGTTATTCCAGAATTCTGTCAGGGACAGTAACGTTTTTGGTTGTTTTTTGTTTGTTTTGTTTTGTTTTTCTTCACCTACAGATGTTTTCAAGTTCCTCAGGTTTGTTTACATATTTTCATTAGTTTCCATTTGGTTTAAAACTTTCAGAAAGTGCCTGTTTTTGTATGTTGTTAGCTATGCTCTTGATTCTTCAGTGCTTCTGTGGATTTATTTCAATATTTTTCCTGTCTTTTCAGTGGAATAGTCTTGAGGAGTATAGGTAAACATATGTTTTCAGTTGGCCAACAGAATCAGAAATCTTTTTTTTTCAAATATTTACAATTTTGCAAAATGTGCTAAAAGAAAAATAACTCACTATTCCACTTTTTCCTGTTTGCTGTTTTAGCATCTAAATTTTTCTTTTATGATGGAAGGATTTTGAGGGCATTTTGAAGGCAGTCTGTACAGTGATATTATTAACTGAGAAAAAAAACATGTACATTTCAGTCTAATATTGAATGTTATACAGGCTATTCTTCTATTGAGACATTTGTTTGGTGTTTTACTTCTGATTACTTCTAAATAGTCCGTTTTTTTCAAAGAATGTGAAGGTAATGTTGTAGCACTAAACACAGGGTCATTCAATTTACGCATGTATATTAGCTGCAGTTTTTCGCAGGGCTGCCACCCCTGACTCAGCCAGGAATGTGTGTTGCAAACCAAGTGATGTTCAGTAGAGGCAATTAACTGGGAATTCAGGAAACCTTTGTCACAGACCCAGCATTCTAAGTTACTAATGACTGGAAACTAAAAAATTTCTAAAACTCTTTGGTCTGATTTCACTTATTTAATGGATTCTAATTATGCTTTTTAATTCTGCAAAAATGTCAGCTCCTCATGATGAAATCACCCAGTTATTAACATATCTGATCCTATTGTATAACTTTTTTCCAAACAGATAATAAGTGAAATGTAATAGCAAACATATAAATAATGATAAGGACATGTACTTAGTGTTGTTATTTACTTTATATGCATTGTATTTATTTAAACAGGTAGGTATTAATATGTCTTCCAATCACTAAAGGAGAAATCAAGGTTTAAAGAGATTAAATACTTTAGGTTAAAATATCCAATTAGTATTGGTGGAACCAGGATTAGAATCTGGGTCCTGGCCCCAGTTTAAGTTCAGCCTTCTTATTGCTAGGTAGGTTAAACACTGAAGGAAATTTTATGCTTCTAAAATATTACAGAAATTACCTGAAATGCCTTGCTGTACAAAATATAGTCACCAACCACCTCTGGATAGTCATTTAAAATTTAGGGAAGAATTTCATGTGAATGATGAACTCATTGAGTTTGCTTTTAGATATTAGAAACTAAACTGGTATTGTTTATCTTCTACCTCATGTGAGTGACAAAAAAGAGTGATCTATTTCTTCAATCTTTAAAGATAGAACTTAAATGTAGCCTATTCTTCAATTCATATTCTAATAGTTCTAAGTTTATATATATCTACATGTTAAATTATATATATCAGATATACAAGGTCTCTCCATAAAAAATACAACCATTATTAATATAATGAGAATGGTTTAGGTAACATTGATGTAACCTGGCAGCCGAGGAGAGTGGGCTGGGATGTGCATGTGTGAACAATGATAACTTCACTGTACTGGTCAATGGAGGCAGTAGACACCATTGAGTGAGCATGTGTACTGTGTGGCTGTCACATTCAAAATGAGCCAGTAGACCGATGAATCTTCATTGAATTTTGTGTTAAGCTTGAACATTTTTCACAGAAACTATTCAGATGATTTAGAAGACCACAGCTATGGGCAACTGGTGATTAGCAGCTTCATCACAACAATGCGCCACTGATGGCAATTGGGAAAACTGTGCCTACTTTGAAGAAGGCTGAGGCATCATTCTATGTACGACATTTCTTGTATCTTGTATCTTCTCTTATAAATGTCTCAACTTTTCATATTAAATGTCTGGATACTTAGCTATATTAAGTTTCTTTTTTTAAGACACCATAGCTTATTTTTAACTCAGTGACCTCCAAACCCATAAAGTTCAGATGATGTTTTAGTGTGAATAAGTATTTGTAAACATGATGATTAGAGCATTACTCTCACTGCCTTTCCTGAATAATTATGATTTTTATAAGATGATACATTGTTTTTTCAAGTAAAATAATAAATTTGCTAAGGTAGACATTGCACAATGAGAAACAAGAGATTCTACTTCTGCTTCCATTATTGACTAGACCTCTGTGAAGTTTTGACAAGCGGGATCTCCAAAATCCTTTCAAAACACCAAAATTCTTAAGTTGTTAACTTTTCCATTCTTCCATTCTTCAGTAAATGTTTACTCAGCATCTATTATGTATAAGGCAGTGTTCTAAACATTTAAGATGCATAATTACATAAAACAGACAAACTTCCTGCCCTCACAGAATTTACATTACAATGGAGGAAGGAGACAATAAGAAGGAAATGTGATAAATTGATAGGCTGGGTAGTCATTCTAAAGACTGTGTGACAAGGAAAACCAAAGCAAAAATAAACAAATAGGACTGCATCAGACCAAAAAGTTTTTGCACAGCAAAGGAAACCATCAACAGAATGAAAAGACAACACACTGAATAGAACATATTCACCAATAATACATCAATAAGGGGTTAATAGCCAAAATTAATCAAGAATTTATACAACTTAATACTTAAAAACCAAACAATCCAATTAAAAAATGGGTAAAGGACCTGAATAGACACTTCTCCAAAGCAGACATATAGAAGGCCAACAAACATATGTAAAGATGCTCAGTATCACTAATCATCAGAGAAATGCAGATTCAAACCACACAAGATACCATCTCACACCTGACATAATGGTTATCATTAACAAATCAACAAACAAGTGTTGGTGAGGATGTGGAGAAAAGAGAACCCTTGTGCACTGTTGGTGGGAATGCACATGGTACAGCCACTGTGGCAAATCGTTAGAGTTACCTCAAAAAATCAAAAATGGAATTGACTTAATGACCCAGCAATTTCACTTCTGGGAATATATTTGAAGGAACCCAAAACACTAATTTGAAATATATGTACCCTCTGTTCATTGCACTGTTATTTTCAATAGTCAATGTTTAGAAGCAGCCCAAGTACCCATCAGTAGTTGAGTGGATATGTATAAAAAAGCTGTGGTACATTTGCACAATGAAATATCTGACCATAAAAAAGGAAGAAAATTTTACCTTTTCTGACAGCATGGGTTGACCTGGAGAGTATTATGCTAAATGAAACAAGCTAGTCAGAGAAAGACATATACACATTATTTCACTTATATGTGGAACCTAATGAACAAAATACAAATAGAAACAGACTCATAGATACAGAGAACAGACTGACATCTATTAGAGGGTGGTGGGGGTCAGAAGGCTGAATGAAAAAGGTGAAGAGATTAAGCAAAAAAATAATCATAGACACAGACAACAATATGGTGATTACGAGAAGGAAATGGGGGTAGAGGAAGGGAGAAGAGGGTAAAGGGTCGTTAGATGGTGATAGAAGGAGACTTGACTTTGTGAGGTGAACTCAATATACAGATACAGTATATACGTATTATAGAATTGTGAACTTGAAACCTATGAATTCAATAATTTTTTTAAAAGACTGTAACAAAGTGAAGCAGCATAAGAGGATTACTGGATCTAATATGGACTTATTTTCAAAACTACAGCCAGAGTGGGCCACGTTAAGAATTTAAATTTCGAGCCAACACTGGAGGTGAGGGAGTGAGTCATGCCAGTATGAACTGCAGGTAGAAGAACAACATTTCAGATGGTGAGAAGAAACAGGGCAAAGCTCCGAATCCAGTGACCCTGGTGTTTAGGAGGGCAGGCAAGGCAGTCTTGTGGCCAGAGCACGGGGGAGGAGTGTCATAAGATGCAGAGGAAAAGGGCAGGGGGGAGAAATCTCGAAGAAACTTGTACCATTGTAAGGACGTTCTTACTAGCTGTATTTTGAAGCTTTATTTTAGAAAATTGTTATTATTAGCTGAGTTCTTAAGTGCTTCCTTTGATACCTTAATATGGCTGGTACTTTGATCATTCTTGCATCTGATCAGACAAATTGCTAGGTCTCAAAAGAGGGAGTTGGGGAAAGTAATTAGTATTGGCAGAATAAGAGATGATGTGCCACCTGACTTTTTAAAATAGCTAAAATTGGAAGGTGTGTTGGAAAGAGGGAAAGGAGGGGAGAGTGAGTAAATGTGTTTAGAGGACCAAGTGATTATTTGAATAATTGTTGTAATTGGCATTGGAATGGATGAGACACTTGTGGTTTTTCAACTAATTAAGCAATTGAGTGAATTAAAGCAAATAAGGAAAATTACATATTAGCTCTGTACTGTGTATATTTTTTCTTGCTTTTAATTAAAAGACTTTATTTTTTAGCAGTTTTAGGTTTATGGAAAACCAGAGCAGCATGCAATGACAATTCCCATGTATCCCCTTGCATTTCCCACCCCCAGGCTTCCACTCTTATTAACATCTTGCATTATTGTGGTCCATTTGTCACACCTGATGAGCCAATGTTAATGCATTATTATTAACACATTGTTGACTGGAAATTTTATAGCAAAAGCTAATGCAAGTGCAAGCACAAGTTAACTCGTTATTGGTCAGCAATGTTTGGGCTTGGAAACACAAGTCTTTTTGTGACCAGTCAACAGTGTGTTAATTAAAGTCCATCGTTTATGTTTGGGTTCATCCTTTCTGTTGTATATTCCATGGGCTTTCACAAGTATATAATGACATATGTATACCCAGAGTATCGTACAGAATGGTGTCACTATCCTAAAATTACCCTGTGCTCCACCTAGTCACCCTTCCCTACCTCCCTGACCACCCAGGTACTCATTGATCTTTTTTTGTTTGTTTGTTTTTTAAGATTTTATTCATTATTTTTCAGAGAGGGGAAGGTAGGGAGGAAGAAAAGGAGAGAAACATCAATGTATGGTTACCTTTCACCTGCCTCCAGCTATGGACCTGGCTGGGGACCTGACTGGAGACCTGGTTATGTGTCCTGGCTGGGATTCGAACCAGCAACCCTTGGGTTCACAGGCTGGTGTCACTGATTTTTTTTTACTGCATTTATAGCTTTACCTTTCCCAGGAATTCAGAGTGTTATGCAGACTTGAAATTGTAATTATTGTAACTTAATGGTGTGGCAGGTGGGGTTCCTGCCCTGGACACAAAGGCCCTGCTGAGCTGTGCCCCACCAGGTTCCTAGTGCCTGACCAGATCCCCTGCAGTGCTGCTGCTAACCCTATACCACCCAGGGAACCTCCCAGAGCCTTGACTGTCTGTCTCCTCAAGCCTCTCTCATGCAGGAAATACCACGTGCCAAAGACCCCAGCCTGTGGTGAGGGACAAGAGGGAGTGGGGTGAGGGGGCCCTATAGGAGCTGAGGCCTCTGCCAGCCTTCTTTCCTCCCACCAGGTTACCAGGACAGCACTTGGTCCGAAGCCTAGGTACAACTGCTAAGGCCTGGGCCTGGGACTGGACCTGAGTCTCTTAACTATTTAACTTTGTTTCTCTGTCCCTCTGTCTGTCTGGTCTATCTGGGTCATTCCTGTCTGTCTGTAGGTCTGTTCCTGGGAAGCTCATCCCTTCTGGCCTTGGCAAACTCCTAGTCTGCCCCACACTATTATCCATAAACTGATTTTTTATTAAAAATGAAAGCATAATCCAAGCCCAGCTAGATTTTCTCCTGTGTTATCTTCTAGAAGTTGTATAGTTTTACAGCCTTTGCACATTGGCCTCTTTCATGTAGAAATATACACTTAAGTTCCTCCATGCCTTTTTGTGTCCTGATAGCTCATTTTTCCTTCATCGCTGAATAAGAAGCCAGTGTATGGATGTACCAGCTTGTGTTTATCCATTCACCTATTGAAGAACCGTTTGGTTGCTTCCAAGTTTTGACATAATGAGTGAAGTTGCTGTGAACATTCACATGAAGGGTTTGGTGCCAATATAAGTTTTCAGCTCCATTGGGTAAATTCCAAGGAGCACAATTACTAGATCATATGGTGAGAGTATGTTTAGTGTTGTAAGAAACTGCAAAATTGTCTTTTAAAGTAGCTGTATCAGTTTTCATTCCCACCAGCAAATGCTAAAGAGTTCCTATTGCTCCTCATGAGCATTTGGCGTTTTTAGACATTGAATTTCAGCCATTGTCATAGGTGTTTTCATTTGCATTTCTTTGATGATATATGATGTTAAGTATTTTATGTTTATTTTCTATCTGTATCATTTTGCTGAGGTGTCTGTTCAGGTCTTTTGCGTATTTTTTAATTGGGTAGTTTTTCTTGAGTATTAAAAGTTATTTATTTATTTATTTATTTATTTGGGGGTCAGTGGTCATAATTATTCTGTGACCTCAATTTTCTGGTAGGTCTAAGAAAAGTTGTTGAGTTTCAATTTTCCTTATCATGAAGGCCAGAATAATTGTTTTCAAGCTCTTTATATGCTGTCCTGGAGACTGGAAGCCTATGCTCTACCCATGTGATAAATCGTTCACCCTGTCTTCCCATCTCTAATTTTAGATCTACAGAGAGCAATCAGCAGTCTTACCTCTACACCCACACAGAATGTACCATAGAATATGTGAATGTGCTTAATTTTCATTAATATAGCTACATTGTTGTTATGTCTATACTTTATTAAATAAGTTTAAAGCCTTATAACCTCTTCTCTTTGAATGAAATTTCCTTGTTTATTACTTTATTTTTTTCTTCTTATATATAATTTGAGTGTTCTCAAGTAAAACCATGAGAAACTATGCACGACTAAGGATTAAGTATAATTCACTCAGTTCATTGCTTTGCCCTCTCAGTGGTGATTCATGAGCAGGCGCCTAGCAGACCTGAGAGTACCAGGGGCCAAGTAAAGCTAACAATTCTTGATGCTACATTTCATATATCAATTTTAATAAACTAAATACATAATAAAAGTGTTTCTGATATCCAGAGGTATCCATTCAGAGATTCTAAGTCATCACCTGTCACCTGCCTTCAATGTTAGCAGCACCTAGAGATTTTAATAGCAGCAGAGCTTCAGCAAAAGCTACTAATCCAGTTCTTTAAATTCTTTACCTGGAAAACCTAGATACATGGCTATTGTTGAAATAGCTTCTCTCTAACGTCTATAATTTTCTGAATTCAATCATTAACACTTACATTTTCTATTACCTCTTTTTATTTGTTATCAAAGTTTTTCTGCAGAAGTATGTTCATTTAAGGGCTAGAGTATTGCTCCCTCAAATACTTAACATAAATTTAATTGGATAATATTTTAGATAATATTTAGGTAACATTTTATTTTATATTTTGATTTAACAAGTTTAACATTTTTCCTGAATATAATATAATTTTTATTAAAATATATAAACTTCATTATATCTTCATTTATATATTCTTTGAACCCATGTTTTTGTCAACAACTCATGATTCATTATTTTACAATATATAATCTTGACTTTTACTATGTTAATGAGTATTTTCCAACCAAAATTTAGAGTTTCAAAGCAGAAATAGCCATATTATTCACCTAGCAGTTGATTTTTAGAAAACAATTTCAAATCGTAAGTTGCTGTTTCAAGATGAATTAGTTTTTCAGTAAAATGTGTGTATTGAAATACTTGTACAAAATTAGAAACACATAAAATTATAATTAATTTCTTTTCAAGGATATTAGCCATTTTTCTTTTTCAAATAGATATTTAAAAGTTTTTAAAATCTTCTTGAGCATTATCACACATACACACAAACTACTAAGAGGCAATGAATTCTATTTCTATTGAAAGTCAAGAAATACATACTTTAATTTTAGCCTTAGAGGCTTCTCATTGACCAACATTATATGAAGTTGACTGTCCTAGTTTTCTCATTAGTCATTGTGGCTGCAGAAACATTTGATACCATAAAAAGTTGTTCAATTTAATACATTGATGATATTATAAATACATGTTACAATCAAAACATCCCATGAACTTGTCAAAGACTTTCATTGGCATTAAGTAGTTTGTTAGTGAAGTTAATGAGAACTTTTTGGGACTATGCTAGGGTAAAATAATGAGATAAGAGAGGTTTCATCTGTTGTAGAATTAATGCTCATGATGGGGTGTTTGGGGGGGCATTCAGGAAATGTCATGGTGAGGTTTTGAGAAGTAGAGTAAAATGACAATGGAAGAAAAGGGAATTTGTCAAGAGTACAAAGGATTGATTAAAGATTTAAGGGACAAATAGAAAACAAAGAATGAAATGAAAAGTGTAATAAATACATTAATAAATAAAATACATATATGCTAGATTTTGGGAAAATGCAGAAAGTTTAGACTGTATTTTCATGTAATTGGTTTATTGAATTGATTTTCCCAGGAAAAGAGTTACAAAATAAATAAAAATAAAGTTATTTATTTTAAAATCTTAGTGAACTAACCCAGGATTTATACAAAAAGAACTCAATTTAGTTTAATTTTGTAGAGTCATCCTGTTATCAAGTTAAACTGAAAGTTTCATACCTTTTTATTTTTAAGTTTAAAAGAATGGAGGCCCTAGCCTGGTGTCTTAGTTGGTTGGAGTGTTATACTGTACACCTAAGTGTTGTGAGTTGGATCTGTGGGGTGCATACAGGAGGCAGCTGATCAATGTTTCTCTCTCACATCAGTGACCCCACCCCTCTCTCCACTCTCTCTCTCTCTAAAATATCAGGAACTATATCTAGGGCGAGGTTTACAAAATGAAGAAAATTTTCATAAATATGATAACTAAGCATCCATAAAATCCTGAAGCTTAAGACTCTTAGGAATGAGTGTTTGCTTTTATGTGAGATTGGAAACAGTCAGTTGTTTCAAATTCCTTTCATTTGGAGTCTTAGCATATTTCATTTATTTAAGAAATCAATATAAAAGTGATTTTTGCTGAAGAATTGTTCGCTTTTCTAATATGTTGGCATTAAAACCTCACTTTTCAGGTTTTCAAATGTACAAGTTTTCTATTTTTCTTCAATCTATCCATTTTGATTTATTTTTGGTGTTTTGTTTAACTTCCATTAACAGTTGAGTTTCTGACTTGACCTCAGACTATTTTTGTAGTGGTGAACATGAACAATATTCTCTATTTCTGAGTCTGGATTACTTGGCAGTCCTTCGTAGTATTTCTGGAATATCAATATAGTATCATATGTAGCAGGATGAGTGGTCATCTCCAAATGATAGCATATATTTTGGATAATTTTTTATGGGATAAATTTTCTGTAGATAAATTTTGCCAGTAAGAAAGAGTTTTCAATAAAAGGGAATGTCATTGTACAAAAAAAATTATTACAATGAAAGAAATCACTATCCATGTGTTTTCTCTAAGTCTTAGCTTTCTCATATAAAAATAAGAACAGTATAAAAATTGCTAAAGTGCATTATAAACCATATATATATATATATATATACATACATATATATATACACACACATAGCATCTTGAGAACTGATTGAATTTCAGTAAAAAATATAGATAAATATCTTTTCAACTTTACCTTTTTGTTTTTTAAATACAGATAAGAGAGCTATAAAGACAGCTTTTTTGTTTTGAAATGTCTTTATTGTTTAAAAACATGACTAGAACTTGGCATTGTGGTTGGTTTCAGAGCTAACTGTATTTCTATTCCATTTATTTTTTTGTTGAATTTATTAGTCCTTAACTTTAAAACATACTGATTATTGATATTAGTTGAATCAGGAAGATTTTCCATCCAAATGTTAAATATTTTCTGCACATTACTTTGGCTTCTGAAATTTCTTGAAAACTCTCATGGTCATTTACTAGGAAGATTTTCTTTTTCTCTAGTAATATGCCTTACCCAAACATGGATGGTATTCTTTAGCAATGACAAATTCCATTTGTATATCACCTTTCAGATGTATATCACATCTGAAAGCAGCTTTTCAGAAGCTTAAAATAGTTTTTACCATGTCCCATTTGATACACAGAAATTAATATGATAAAACCAAAGGTTTAATTAACCAAAGAAAATATAACATCAATAGGCTTACTTTGTAACTACAGTATGTGCATATAGAAAATATAATCAAGGTATTAAGCTGCCATATTGCCGGATTCCACTCTTTCGTTAACAGTCTGGATGCCCATGAAGAGCTGAATGAGGATTCAAATACAGACAGTCTATCCCGAAGTTTGTCTTTTGAACCACCAAGCCATAGTTTATCACATGGCCAATTAAAGGGAAGGACTGATCATATTTGAACCTTCAGCAGCTAACAGGGTGTATTATATGTAAATAAAATTAGTTCCCACATGTCAAAAACCTGCAAACCTCAAGTCAGTGTAGAGTACACTCCAGGTCTCTTTTCTTAAGCACTATGGAAACAGCAAAAACAATTCAGTAGCAATTTCCATTTACATTGAGAAGATTCTGCTGCCTTGGGTAGAAGATACCAAAGTATACTTTTCATACCCAAACCATAAGTAGTTACATTTAGTCTGTTTATTTTTTCACCCACTATTAGGTGTATACCATTGAGGAATCTGGGCTAAACATCCTGGTGTGGACAGCGATTGGAAGTAAAAGAACTGATTGGACCTCCAGACTTGTACATCTCTCCAATAACAGTCCATTTAAGGTGGCATTTGAAGCTGATCTGAGTGTAAATGAAGGCATCTTCATTGCCCTTGATGACATCTCCTTTATCCCAGAATGTGTATTTGGAGGTAAGTGATTCCTTCAAAGAATGAGATGTCCATGTATTGATTTTTTTTTATACCTAAACACAGAAGAATTGGAAATTTCTAAGGAATTACATTTCTTCCCAGGTTTAGTCCTAGTCATATGGTGAAGAAAGAGCAATGTGTGTTTTAGGAGATGAAGTTTTTCTGCCCACAATACTTCACTGTGAAGTTTTCATGTCATCTGGGCAATGAAATAACTTTGGCTAAAGTACACTAAAAAACATGGCAGAAATTTAGTTTCATTAATAGAGCTTTATTGTCTACTTTCTTTATTTCCAAAGATTTACAGTAACTGCTCAAGTTAAAGATCCCTCTATTCACCTGTTGTATTCCAATCTGTATTGTCCATCCATATTAACTTTTCTCTTTCTCTGGGCACTAACCCCTCTGTTTCTACTCTACAATCTAGAATTCTTATTCAATTACATTAAAAAACAAAAACAAAAATCCTGTCATTAACTCTTGGTATAGGAAATCATCCTTATAACTTCAATCTGAATTTCTGCTGCTTAAGTTATTCCACTTAAGTGATGCTCTTATAAATTTAGTCTTCAAAATTTCTTTCTTTGAAAGATTTTATTTAATTTATATATTTAAATATTTTATTTATTATTTTTAGAGAGAGGGGAAGGGAGGGAGTCAGAAAGGGAGAGAAACATCAATGTTTCTTTCACCTGCTTCCAACTGGGGACCTGGCTTTTAACCTGGCTGGCAACGTGGTTATGTGCACTGACTGGGAAGAGAACCAGTGATCTTTGGGTTCACAGGCTTTCCACTGAGCCACCAGCCAGAGCTAGTTTTCAAAATTTCAATGCTAGACAGTAGGGTCATTGTCTTTCTCCTACTTGATGTCTCTTCCAGAGTTTTGTTCTAGCCACACATCTGGGTTCTTATTTTTTTCATGACTTTTCTTTGGATCCTAAATACTGGGTCATCTCAACTTACAGGTGACTCAGCCTGTGTAAAACACTGACCGTTAGTTCTAGTCATCTTCATAAATATTTTTCTTCATTCACCAATTCTCATTGATACATTCTAGACCTTGTAACTCTCTCTGAAATTTTAGGGTTGACATTTTCATCTAACCTTTATATTCTTCACTTCTTGATTACTCCTCTTAAACCTGTCAACAGAATTAATAAGAAAAAATATATTGTAATTCTAGATTCTCAATGCTTCATGGTTTTTCATAAACACCTTCTTTGTACTTTTTTCCCTAATAATCCTAGATGTAAGGTGGAGGGGGTGGGGATGTGAGCTAGGGACCTCCTATTCAATCACTATTCTGATATTGCATAACTTTAAAACTTGACAGTTTTAAAGACTGTCAAGAGGAAATATATATGTATAGACCTCATTAAACTTGGATATAAACAATCTTTTACATGTTAGCTCTTAGCCAGAAAATCTTCATTTCCCAGTAATGCTGGATAAAGGATGCAGTGTTTTCCCATAAAATTCACATTGACCAAATTTTGATAAATTTCTCCCTAACTTTTCTCTTTTTGTTGAATAAAAATTCCCAGAATAGGATAGAGTTTTCCAGTAAAATATACCTGTGAAGAATGTAAAAATTTTGATAGTACAGGACCTGCTACAATTAATGTTTATTGAAGAAAGCAAGAGAAAAATAGTTTAAATAGGTTTTCTAGTATTCACCTATTTGCATTTTTTTTTAAACTTTTTTTTTTTTAATAAGATTTTACTTCACCATTTTCAGAAAGAGGGGAAGGGAGAGAGGCAGAGAGGAAGAGAGACATCAATGTATGGTTGCTTTTCACCTGCCTCCAGCCACAGACCTGACTGGAGACCTGGTTTGCAACCTGGTTATGTGCCCTGGCTGGGGAATCGAACCTGCCACCTTTGGGTTCGCAGGCCGGCGCCTTAACCACTGTGCTACCAGCCAGGGTATTTGCATTTTAAAAAAATATTTTATTCATTATTATTTTTAGAGACAGAGGAAGGGAGGGAGGCAGACAGAGAGGGAGAGAAACATCAATGTATGGTTGCCTTTCACCTGCCTCCAGCTAAGGACCTGGCTGGAGACTTGGCTTGCAACCTGGTTATGTGCTCTGGCTGGGAACTGAACCAGCGACTTTTGGATTTGCAGGTTAAAGCCTTTCCACTGAGCCACCAGCCTGGGCCTATTTGTATTTTTCATTCAGCCTTCAAAGAAGATGAAAATATCTATAAGATGAAAATGGCTTGCTTTTTCTATCTTTTCTTAGTCTAGATTCAAATGTACTAAGGTAGCTCAGTTAACTCATATTTTTTTCTACATCTTATAATAAAACTTCCAGATTTTTACATTTTACATACCAGCCTTTTTTCTTATGTACAGATTAACATCCTAAAATTAAAAACAGCTAACTCTCAACTTCATTTCAATATCATATTCATATTTTTGTTGTTGTTTTAACTACACTCCTCATTCCACCCTCAAAATTTACACTGTCCCAGAATACAGGGGTCCTCAACACTGGCTGAGCCTGTTAGGAACCAGGCCACACACTAGGAGGTGTGCTTGACCCATGCTGAAACCATCACCCTGCCTCCAGTGGGTGGAAAAACCCTCTTCCCTGAAACCAGCCGCTGGTTCTCAAAAGGTCGGGCACTGCTGCCAGAACACACTTGTCACCCCAAGTTACCTTTCTTTGTATTCAGCAGATTGCCCTAAACAGTATCCCCTCTCCCACCCCAGTGAATCTTTGCTTTCTGCATTATTACTTCCTCATGTTCTCTTTAATTACTTCCAGTTTCCCTGGACAACATTTTCTAAAAGGAGACATTCTTCATGCAGTAACATATCTCTGGCAATTCTGAGTCAATAGAGAAATGTATTTATTTTCAGACTATTTTCTTTCTTTTCTTTCTTCCTCTTTTTTTTTTTTTTTTTTAAAGATTTTATTTATTATTCTTAGAGAGAGGGGAAGGGAGACAGGCAGGGAGAGTGAGAGACATCAATGTGTGGTTGCCTTTCACCTGCCTCCAGCTATGGACCTGGCTGGAGACCTGGCTTGCAACCTGGTTATGTGCCCTGGCTGGGGAATCGAACCAGCGACTTTTGGGTTCGCAGGCTGGCACCTTATCCACTGTGCCACCAGCCAGGGCTTGTTCCTCTTTTTTTTCAGCCATGGGAGTTTCCAAGGATAGAAAGTGTGTGCTTTTTTTCTCCTATAATTTAAAACAAAAGAGTATCACATATTTTTCCATAAGGAAAGGACATTTTACAGGCTGGTAGAATTTTGCTGCTTTTAAAATAAGAAAGTTTAAAAGTATTTGAAACAATGATGGGAGAGAAATTATAGCATGCTTGAAGATGCCAAGAGTCTAAGTAGGAAGTCACCAGTAGACACAGCTGGAGGAAGAGTGCCAGGAAGCAGTGAGCTCAGCAGCAAGGTTTACTGGTGTTAGGGGTGGAATAGTGTGCCCTCAACATCTGTGTCCTTCCTGGAACCTTACAAGGTAACCTTATTTGGAAATAGGGTCTCTGCAGATATAACTAAGGTGTAAGTTAAGATGAGGTCATAATAGAATAGGGTTGACCTTAATACAATATGACTGGTGCCCTCATATGAAGAGAAGGGACAAAAACCAGGCATACAGGAAGAAGAGCATGTGGTGGAGGAGGCAGAGATTGAATTGATACTCTGAGTCAAGGGATGACAAAAATTGCCAGCAAAGCTGGAAGCAAATAGACAGGAGTGGATGGGGTTCTCCTTTAGAGCCTTCAGAGGAAGCATACCTCTGCCAGCACCTTGAATTCTGAGTTCTGACCTGTGTAACTGAGAGAATAAATGATTCCTGTTTTAAGCCACCCGTTTTGTGGCACTTGGTTACAGCAGCCCTTGGAAACTAATGCAAGTGGCAACATTGAGGTCTACTTGATAATCAAGAACTGGGTTCAGATCTTCAGAGTAACCCCTTATTGCCCACTTGACCTTATTCTTCTCATCCATGAAATGATTATCAAGATATAGGAAATGTGTCTTGTCTAAAACAGTTTCATGAACTATTTCAGGCAAGTAAATAATCATTTAGAAAAACCTGAAAATAATTCTTAATTAATCTAAGAGATCTTGTCTTATACTAAATAACATTCCTAATTAAAAAATACTGAGTCTGATATTCCATTACATAAATATGTATGTATATAGTAAATAACAAGGTTTGCTGCTGTGTGTCTGAAAGCCAAAATAACTCCAGTTTGGGGGGAAATGACTTGATGAACAATTTTTTCAACTAAATTATTTTTGTTGAATCAAAAGAAAATAGATTTTCAGGAAAGAGTTCAAATACCAAACAAAAGATTATCTTAGGAATCCAAGGGGAATCCAAAGTGAATACATTCACCTTATTCATATTATTACTATTAAACAACAGTTGCTTTTACCTCACTCTTGAAAAGCAACTCATTCTTGTTTCATATCTCTTGACTTGCACAAGTATTACTCTAGAACATTTTCAGGACAGGGAGGGAAAAATGGAGAAATAAAAGATAGTAGTGAATTGTCCAATAGATTTTGGGGCTGTATTAGGTGCTAGAAAGATGACAAGTGGACTGAACTTCTGTAGATATGAGTCTAAATCATGACTATGTCACTAAATACTCATAATATTAAAAATTATTATATTTTTCCATTAACATTTAGTTTTCTTACAACCCTTTCCCCCTCGATCACCAACTGTTGTCCATGCCTATGAGTTTTTTTCCCCTTTTTGTTCAATCCCTCCACCCCCTAACCTCCCCCACCTCTTAGCTGTCAGTCTGTCCTCTATCTATGAGTCTGTCTTTATTTTTCCTGTCCAGTCAGTTCATTAGATTCCACATTTGTATAATTTAAATAAAACTATTTTAACTCCTTAGGCCATGTTTTGTCATCAAGGAAATTAAATAGATGATCTCTTAAGTCCCTTCCAACTCTGCCATTTCATGATAATGAACGAGATTGTTTAGAAAGGATCAGGACAGTAGAAGGAAACAACAATGAAACAGAAAAGGACAAAGTCCAGGGAAAAGAATAAGTAAGTTAAAAGGAGTCTAAGTGTTAGGTTAGGGCAGATAGTTAAAAGCAGAAATGTGCCCCAGCCTGCAAACCCAAAGGTCCACTGGTTTGATCCCCAGCCAGGACACATAACCAGGTTGCAAGCCAGGTCTCCAGCCAGCTCTGTAGCTGGAGGCGGGTAAGAGGGAACCATACATTAATGTCTCTCTCCCTCTATCTCTCTCTAAAAATAATAACTAAAATATTTAAATTAAAAAAGCAGAAATGTCATTGCAATTATATGCAAAAGACATCTCACAATGTGGTGTATTGTGAAGTTGAGTAAGTCAGCATCTCGCAGAGTCAATGATTATTGAGAATTTCTTGTGTGCTGCCCTGGATTTAGATTAGAAGGACAAATATGAATATCATTGTATCACCAACTCTCCCAGTTTATGATCTAAGGAGATATTGGGATGATAATACATATCTATAAGTTTAAAGGAATATAAAGCATATTTGAAACTCTCTCAACTCTAAGATCTGTGGTTCTAAGGTGATTTTGCTTGACTTGGAGCCATCATCAGGTATACAGAAGTAATCTTTTGAGACATTGTTGAATATTTCTGAGAAATAGTCAGTGGCTTATTGGCAATCTATTATTTAAAAGAGAAAAAGACACAGAGCCCCAGTTTGCAGCATTTGCCTGTTTGGGGGTGTAAATGCTTCCCATGTGGTTGATTTCAGGTTGCCAGACAACATCACCAAAGGAGGAGCTGGGAAGAGAAGAACACAATGGGTACCTCAGGTTACCTCCTCCTCTGCACAGCACACGTAAGAGGAGGGAGCCTATGGAGAGCTAGTACTGCCTTCCTCTGAGTTAGACAGAAACAGTTGAATGAAAACTAAGGCTGTGGTTCAAGACAATGAGCACATTTACTCAGCATTATGAATCAAGGATACTGCTAATGAAACTTATTGCATCATAAGGACATTTGTACCTTTTGTATGAGTTGATAAAAAGTCATGAGAAACCTCTTGTTTAAACATAACCATATGGAGATATCATTAAATATTAAGTGCCTTTCTATCTTATTCTAAATATCCACTTTAGAACCAGTTTTGTTTTGTTTTGTTTTGTTTTCACTCCTTTGTCCTTACTCTAAACATCCTCCAGTCTGCAAATTCTATAGGTTTTCCCTGCTTTTTAATTTTATTGCTCAAAATCTAGTTCAAGACCTTCTTACTAATCAGAATCTCTGGTTACAAAACCAGTTCATCTAATTTACTGGTATGTCACACCTGAGTACCAAATTACTCTTCTCATTCCTATTGTAGTATAAGTTCCAGAAAAGTAAAACTTGTATTTTTCTTATTCACCACAATAAGAAAAATATTTTTATTGCAAATAACAAAATTTGGGTAGGATAACTTAGGCAGAAAATATGTTTCTTGAAAGGATACTGGCCCTGACTACTGGAGCTCAGTGGGTTGGGCATCATCCCACAAACCAGAAGGTCATGGGTTTGATTCCTGGTCAGGAAAATGCCTGGGTTGTAGGCCAGGTCTCTAGTTGGGGGTGTGCAAGAGGCAACTGATTGATGTTTTTCTCCCTCTCTTCCCCCTCTCTAAAAATAACTTAAAACCTTAAAAAAGAAAGAAAGAAAGAAAGATACTCTTTAGCTCTAAATATCAAATGTGAGTCTGAGAATCTAAGAGAAAAGTGAGTGGGAAACAAGTGAAATTGACTAGAACACAGGATAAAATTGGCTACTTCCACTGCCTTTAAGTAATTGTTTTGGAAGCTGGGATATATGCTACCTAGTCATCATTATAAGTAATCTCTATTTGTCCTTGTGTCACTCCCGCAAAATTAAAAGGCTTATTGGAAGCATACCATAGACCAAACCCAGTCATATGTTGATAACTCTAACTCAAAGTCTGCTTTCTTTCTTTTTCGTATCTAATTTCCACATCATCCATCTCTGGATGAGCTCACTCTCTCTCTCTCTCTCCCTCTCTCCCTCTCTTCCTCTCTCCCTTTCTCTTTCTCTCTTTCTCTCTCTTCCTCTCTCTTCCTTTCTCTCCCATCACAATCAAGCCTGAATTTTGGCAATGTATGGACCGAATTATAAAGTTGACCAGCAAAAATAAGTTCATACATTCTTTATCTATACTCTTATGATGAGATAGGAAATAAAAGAGAAACTAGCCAAAATATATAAATTCATGCAAGTTATAAACAAGAAGAAAATGCTTAGAAGATCTCAATTGCCTACCAAATTGGTTGCTTATTATTTAGTACATCTCCTACCACATCTATATGCCTCTGCAAAATGATCCTTTAAAATGGGACCTCTTGCCTTTCACCACTTGCTGAATATTCTCTGATCTCTATGACTAAGATTCTAAGAAGTCTTGCTGCTTTCTGGCTGGGAGTGCCCTGCCCTTTACCTTACATTCTTTTCTGTGAATCCTTTTCTACATTTAAGGGCAGAGCAAAAGCCACCTTCTTCATGAATATGCCTTTAATCCTCCCCACAGGAAGTCAAACTCTGTTCCAGATCTTAGCCTTGAGTTTGCAGCTCTTCTGTAATATGCCTTGTATACTATTTTGGGATACATGTAGCCTGTTTTCTGTCATTTTTAGTTTCTCTACCTTAAAAAAAAACATTGTCATTATCTTGTTTGTTTCTTAAATTTTAGTGAGAATCAATAATCTAACTTTTAGGTTAAGAAAAATAGAAATTTCAAGTCAGCATAGGATATAAAGTGGGTATCTATATACTATATTTTATATCAGAAGTTATGTTATAGTAATTGCAAATAAATTATTCAAAATATGGTTTAGGAGATCAGGAAGATGGCGACAGAGTAGAGAGCAGTGCTGATGGTGTTCTCGAGTACCAAAGCAGCTAGAGGACAAGATAGGGAGCGTGAGACATCTTCAGGACCCTAGGGATTGGAACGGGCAGCATCTGGACACAGGGGAGCACAGCCCAGAGGCAGAGGAGGCCAGCAGGACAGTAGGTGAGGCATTCCGACCAACTGGCCGGGGGGCCGAGGTCGACTCTGGGCAGGGGCGGCTCTGCCCAGAGGGGCGCATTTGACTGGGGCCATCTCCAGGCTCCCTGGCGACTGGAAGTCTCAACAGTGAAGTGCGGGCGGCGAGGGCAAACACCATAGGGAACGCGGAATTGAACTCTTGCAGGGGAGGGACTGTGTGAGAGACTCACTCCGGCAACAGAGAGAGGAGGCTCCTCGCCGGGCTAGAGGAGGAGGAGAAGAGTCCTGCGGGGAACAGGAGAAGGGGAGTGGGACGTGCACTGGCCGGGGCAGCGAGAGGGCTGAAAACGGAGCTGCTGGGCCACAGGGAAACAGCAGCTAGAAGCCCGTGCGAGGGGGGAGGCCCAGCCCTGCGCAACCACACAGGCCCCCAGGCTCCGCAGAAACTCCAAGCGGCGAGCCTGCGAGCCAGGAATGGGTAGCGAGGGCAACTGACCCGCCATTGCCGGAGACAAAGGCCGCACCACCCACGCCTGGGAGGGGCTCATCACAGAGGCCGTGTAAAGGACTCTGAGGAGAGCTGGTTGGCTTGGAGGTGTGGTGCCCACCCTGGAAGGGCGGGACAGTGTAGGCGGACCCTGGACAGTGTTGACGGACAGGGGCGGCCTCCTCCCGGAACTGCGGGAGCGGGGCCAGTCCTTACAGGGTCCAGCGAAGCTGCGGGCTGACCTGCAGAAGTGCTGGGTGCTCATCACGGGCAGGAACCCCCGCCAGGAGTGGGAGGGGGGCACCCTGCGGGCTCCAGAACACCGGCAGCCCTAAAACCCAGCCAGGATGCGGAAGGCCCAGCCTACCTGGGGGCAGACACTCAGAATCAGCCCTACTGTGACAATCAGAGGCCCTGCCACAAGCCAAGACCTGCTAGAATATAGACTATAGACTATAAAGTCCTGACCAAGAAAAAGAGGCAGCCTCAGGAAAGGGATTGCTTCCAATCTCAAGCACCTGAGTTATACTGAGAGCAATATGAACTATTAATCTCCAACATATCCTTTGCAAAAGATACTTCTCACATATTCTTAATCCCCACCATACCTCAATCCACCTAAATACCCAAGACCTTCCCCCTACTCTTGAATAAAAGTCTACTCACTCTGTGGCTATAACGCATTCCCAGTCCTCAATCTAAGTATTCCTCCCTTCCCCAGCCTTTCTAAACCCTTTCTTTATTCTTTTCTTCCTTCCTCTTTTTTTTTTTTTTTTTTTTT